>JBCFYV010002230.1:0-78763 GCA_039000515.1 Timema cristinae
CTTTCAAAAAAACGTTTAAGATTTTGCAGTAGGCTATATTGTCGGACAAGGGGGTTTGGGTTCAAATTTTCTCTGCCAACAGCGCTGGGGGGGTTTTTTTTTTTGGGGATTTTAAAAATCACCCTTTTTTTTTTTTTTTCCGAAAAAAAATTGGGGGAATATTTTTTTAAAAAAAACAGGGGGGGGGGGGGGGGCAAAAACAATTCAATCAAAGCCACGGGTGGGGTAATTTTTTTTTTACATTCTTTTACTGTTTCCATCCCCCCCTTTTTGGCCATTTTTTTTTTTAATTTTAAAAAGCCAAAATTTTTTTCTAAGGTGTGGGAATGAGAAAAAAATTGAGAAATCGAATTGTTTTCCCCTTTTTTCAACAATTTAAACAAAAAAACCCCGAACCTTTTTTAAAACAAGGGTTTACAAGACATTAAATTTTTAAAACAAAATTTTCAATTAAAAAACTCTTTCAACGTAAATGAGAGTTTTTCCCCCAAAAATTGTAAATGTAAAACTTTTTAAATTTTCAAAATTTTTTTAAAAAATCTTTTTTGTCTAAAAATTGTAGAAAATTGGAAAAATTTTTGGCCCCAAGCCATGCGGAGGTTTTTTTCCAAATTATTAGGAAAAACACTCTAAAAAAATCAGCACACACAAAAGGGGAAAAATTTTTTTTTTTTAATTTCAAATTTCACCACAAAAAAGCCCCAAATTTCGATTTTTTGGTCCATCTTACAAAAAGGGGAAAAACCCCCCAAAAACCTTTTGATTTTTTAAATTTTTAAATTTTCCAAACTAAAAACCAAAGGTTTTTGTTGGTTGTGTCTTTTTAGTTTAAAAAATTAAATTTTTTTTTAAAAATCGTAGGGGGCCAAACTTTGACTTTGGGTTTACCCGGGGGAAAGGGTTTTTTAGGGGCAAAATACCAAAAAATAAAAATTTTTTTTCCTTAAAAGGTTTTCCCCAATTTTCCTTTAAAATTTAAAAAGGGGGGGGGCCCCAAAACCCCCCTATTTTTTTACAAAAAAATTCTTTGGGGCCCGAGGAAATCAGGCAATTGGAAAAAAAGCTTGTTCATTTCCCCTTTTCCTTTTGTCAAACTGTTCCAAATCCCCCCCCGCCTCATTAAATTCTGAAGGTGGTGTGCGGGGTAAAAAAGGGGGAGCAACTGGCAACCTCCCCCAACCCAAAACCAATTTGGCCCAAAAATTTGTCTTATATTTGGGGGGGAAAAATTTTACCAAAAACAAAAACGGGGAATACAACGCTTGTTTTTTTTTTTAATAATAACCATTAAATTACCCCAGCGGGGATTTTTCCCAAAGGTGCAAACCCTTCCCCTTTTTTAGAAATTTTTGGTAAAATATCGGAGATCCGGGGTTTTGGTTTTGGGGGTTTAGAAACCCAAAAACACTTAGTCGGGGGCCCCAACGGGGGAAAATTTTGTCCAACTCTTAGATTAAATTCCCTTTTTGCATGGGGGTATTATTGTTTCAAATTAGACCAGGGGGAGAAGGTGGGGGAAAAAGGGGAAACAAGTGGGGTTTTAAAGGGTTTTTGCTAGGGGGAAATTTTTTTATTTTTTTTTAACCTTTCGTTTTACTTTTGGGGTTTGGCGGTAAACGGGTTTTAAAAAAACATTTTCCTGAAGCCAAACTAGTATTTTTTTGCATAATAGTGGGGCAAAAAAATTTTTTTTTTTTTTAAAATAAAAAAAAACTTGTTTTATTACAAACAAGAGTTTAAAAATTTCCCTTCACATTATTCTACAAAAATTATTCAAACAAAAAAATCATTTGTTTATAAAATTTTTTTAAAATTTTAAAAGAAAAAGTTTTTTTTTATTTAAATTTTCTAGGCACATACTTTTAAATATTCAAGAACTGTTATAAAAACCCATTGAAGAAAAATTAAAACTTTTTTTTTTTTTAACCCGGTGAAATATTTTATTTTTTTGGGGAAAAAAAAAAATTTTTTTTTTAAAAAATAATTTGCAAAAACAATGTTTTTTTTCCCCTTTCCCCCCCAAACGGGCCCCCCCTTTAAAACCCCCACGCTGGTTGGGGGGAAAAAAAAACGCCGGGTTGACGCAGGGGGATCAGGGTTTAAATTTCCCACTTACAAAGGTGGGGTTTTTTTTTTTTTTTTTCCCAAATTTTTTCCCCACTTTTTTTTCAAAACGAAAATTAAAAAGTAAAAAAACTTTTGGGGAAATTCCAAAACCTTTTCCCCCATCCCTACCCCAATTAAAAATTTGTGAAAATTTTTTCTAAAAATTTTTAATTTTTTTAAAGGGACAAAAACCCGAAATTTTTTTAAAATTTTTCTTTTTTTCTTTTGGAACTAAAACATTTTTTTGAGTTTTTCAAAAAAACCCCAAAACCCAGTTTTAAACTAAAACAAACGGAAAAAATCATTTAATACTTTTTTTTTTTTTTTTTTTATTCGAAAAATACAGCACTGTTTTTTTTTTTTTTTTTTTTTTCACTGAGTTTTAGCATAACATTTAATAAAATATAAAAAAGAATTCATCTTGGAAAGTAACGACGGATATTGCTCAAAACCAAACCAAGGTATTTTTTTTTTACAAAAAAGATCAGTACCCTTAAAAAAATCTATTACTATTTACATTATTTTAAAAAATGAAAGTCATTTTACTCTATGGAATGAATATTCACGATGCTAACACTAAAACATTTGTACTTGAAAATAATTCATCACGGTTTACGTATATGACTTTTTAAAGTTTATAATTAAATTAAATATAAACAAATATTTCATCAGTAATTATTAGTAATCCGAATGACCTAATAATAACCTTTATTTAATTCCTGAACTTAAATTAGATTGAATTGTCTAATCTATCCTCCTTTATTTTTAATCATTAATATTCCTTCTTGAAATATGGAATTTGTAAAAACCTAAAGGATGTTGAATTACAAATTGAAGAACACTCGTCTTTCAAAGACCAACCACTTGAGACACACGGAACGATCTAGGATAAACACAAAGCAAAAGATTATCGTACCAAAATACAGACTTTGAATCACACAATCGTTTCATAATAGATTAAGAAAATAATATATAATTTAAAAAACTTTAAAATTACATGATTAATGTTCTTTTTTTATATATTGTTCCTTATAAATACTTTTTTTAATTTACCATTTTAATATCCTTGACTTTTTATGTTTATTTTTGATTTTTTTTTATACATTTAATTATATTTTAAAATTAATATAATATATTATACAAATAACCGTTTTTTGTTTTTTCACAAATATTTAAAAAATATAAGTCTTATCGTAATATTAGAGTAGTAGTAGTATTATTTAAATAGCAAAAGCACACACCACCAAACTTAGCACAAGCGACACCCCACCCCCCAACAAAGAGCCACCGCACACCCCAGCAATCACTTACTACCTACCCGTAATCGGTTATACGCACCTTACGCAATATGTAATGGTAGGGTGAACGTGAGATGAAATGAGGACTCTATAGTTAACGTGGAATTCCGAACCATGGTGGCTGGAGGCCTGGCATTCCCCACATTCAATTGTGATTAAACAACCTTTCGGAGGTGAAGGAAGGTTTGGTTGATCTAGGATAAATCTGTGCCGGGACCGAGGATGAACCCCAGACACCAGCACAGAAGTCTGACAAAACCTTACCCCTGGACACCAGGTCACCAATATATTAATTATTAAGTGTATGCCTTAAATTTACATGTAACTTCTGCTTGAGACATTCGCTTAATGATACTCATTAAACTTGTGTAAAGTTTACCAACAAGGAAACATCTCTTTCCCATATAATTTATTATAGTATTGTTTAACTAGGATTTTTCATAAATAAGTTACTATTCTCTAGTGACTCCATTTTCAGATATCAAATATTAATTTCGATCTTCTATTCATAGCCGAAGACTGGCCAGTTGAATTCGTTGGATGGACAAATGTGCTGTAAATACCTAGTACTATAATTGGAATTGTATTGAATCGAAAATAACCTTTTAAAATAATATTATTTAAGTTGGGTTTCTTCTTCCACAAAGCTAGAAGCTAATGACACCCCGCTGCCAACTATAACATAACTACCTCGATTAGAACAAGGATTGGAGGTCCAGTTTTTTTTAAAAAAGGAATTATAGGAAAATACAGGCTATAATTATTTTTATGCCAACATAGACAAAATTAAAACTAGAATCTTTTATAGGTAATATGTAATACATCAAATGATTACAGCTGTAGAACATGACTTGACTAATTTTATGACATCATTAAAAACAACCAAAGAAAAAAAAACATTTTTTTATATCGCTTTCCGTACACTATTAACATAGCATAATGTGCCCACCATATTTTTGTCAGTGCAGTTTTGTCTTCAAAAAAAAATAGGTTCTGGCTCCCCCCTGCCTGCCAGCTGTCTTAAAGCGCTTTTTTTTTTTTTTTTTCCTCTATCTCGTTTCTTGCATACTTCCTGTTTGGCCAAAAAACCAGTGGTTTGCTTGTACAGATTTTTTTAAAGGGAAACACGAGACAAACACTTTTGACTCCTTTGAAGCGACCAGGTTAACTTCTGGCATCAATCCAACAAGATTGCAAAAAAAAATTTTTTTAGCGAACAGCTAAAAATAGATAAATTATTTTGACTGAACACAAGCAAAAAGAGGCTGATCCTATGGTTTGGATGGAATGGTATTCCTTACTGAGTTAATGCCAGTATATATTTTTGGCAGTTATTAAAGTGATATTTTGTTTTTATATAAAAATAATTTATTTTAGCACCACGATCTTACTACCCCGTTCGGGTTACAATACGCTTAATGTAACTAGTTTAAATAAATGAGTTAAGGATTAGGGATGGTTTTTTAATAAGATAAGTTCACATTCCACATTTGCTTGGGAGAGAGAGTTGGAAAATCATAATGATATCTCTAATACCCTCAGTCTACCCAATCGTAATCAAACCCGATCACCTCAGATTCTTTAAAAAATGAAAATAAATAGTGGATTCAATTCAGTAAAATATTTATAGTTTTAATTTCCACATAACGAGTAAATATATTACCATGGCTTGAATATCAGGTCATTCACCAATAGTACCATTTGAATAAAATAATTTTAAAAGATGATAAAAGATTTCCATCATATTCCAGAATTAAACCCGTTGACCATATTTCAGAGCTATTTACTGACAAGCAAAAAAACTAAAAACTAAGCATATTTGACAAAAGCATTATTTTAATTTATTATGTCCAAAATTAATTTGTATAGTGAAAATTGCAAAAAATAAGGACTTTAACTCGCCGTTTTCTTTCCAACTACATAGACCTTAATGTGTAAAAATGGAACGCTTAATATGATCCTTTTAAAGGATATAATTTATCACATTAAATCAAATGTAAAGATTTGTTCAACTATCTAGTAGACAAACAAAATATGATTTTTAATATAATAAAGATTTAAATTAAACTTTAATTAATGAATCTTACGTGTCCTCTCCAACAACCGATTGATATCAGCAAAATACCTGAAAACTAAAAGTAAAATATTAGTACAAACACATACATTGTTACCATGATGGTCTAGGGAATAGTGTTCCGGACTTTTTTCCGTGCTTGGGTCCGTGGCTCAAAATAACCTCGACCCAGCCAACAATTTATTTGATTATCAAGATAAACCCTTCTTCACCTCTGTGATAAGACGTTTTATTATCAATCAAAACTTGTGAATGTGTGGTGGAATGCCCAGGCGCACCACACCGTGTGTTTCGGATCCCACCGTTAAAAACTGTATGAGGCCCTCTATCTTCAACTCACAATCACCCTAAACCCAATACACACTAGCTAAGTGTCGTATAACCCAACGGTAATAATATGCGATGATGAAATAATACAGAATAGAATACACACCACAACAAGGCCTGGTTATTATACATATAATTGGAACCGTAAACAGTATTATTTATTTTTCCGTCCTATACTGGATTTTTGAACATGATCCACTTATTTAGGGTTGTAATTTTATAGTGCGAGTTTCGTCGGACGTAAAAACAAACCCGAGAACTTGACCACTCATTTGCTTTGTTATTTCTTTCTTCTGAAGATGTAATTCCCGAGACTAACTATAATAATATCCCTTAAATCAATATAAATAACACTAATTGACTACTAGTTCGACAAACCTTAGCTTAGTTTGGTACATGTCAGTCTAAGCGAGCTTAAGTGGTGCCGGGTAGATCCTGGCAAACGGTCAAAATTGAACATTGATTAAATGTGGGGCATTTACTAACCCTTTTTCATAGTGATAAATTAACGGCGGGGATTTGATGTTGAGCCTGTCCTATCTTAATTAGAAGTATAAGCATAGAAGCTGGCACAAAAAGTAATAAGGGCCTAGCAGCCGGTAGTGAAATATATTGACTTAATCAATAAAAAAAAACGACCTAGGGTCACATGTCTGAAAACAGTAATGGATTAAAGACTAAATACTACTAAAGTGTCGTAGGTTAAAATAGACTAGACGGAACACTTTATTATTGATTTGTATTATTTTGATAGTGGGCTTCAGTCCATGTGAATGGCATTGCATTTTTTAAAATAATCATTCCTTCGTCCAGTAACGTCATTTTTGGTTAAAGGAAACATCATATATATATATATATATATATATAATATAAAGTATATACTAGATAGATATATATATAATATTTTTTAATAATTGATACAGTTTGCATGTAATATAGATTTCCTACCTTAAGGAAAATAAAACAAGAAAAGAAATTTTAAGAAAAGGTGTGTCAGCACATGCGTAGGAAAGAAAAAGGAAATTATTTGGGAAAGGCGCAACATTAATACATACTAAAGCGAAATTTTGATATCCATAACCAACCCAAATATCTCTTCTAACGCCGTCAAATCGAACACCATACAACTTATAAGGAATATGACGTTTTAAAAACCGCTTGACCATAGTTATTATGTCAAGTTATGACTACTTTTTAAAGTTTTTTTTTAAAGGCCATTAATTATTAATCAAATTAACAAGTTGGCGTGAGTATCAAACTCTAAATCTTGGGCAGAAATTAGACAAAACTTATATTTCATTGTAAGTTACTATAAACCACCAAATTTAGTATTGTATTTTACAATCAATATATGAAATCATTACTTATAGTTTATAGGTGTCCACGAAAAGGGAATCAGATTTTGAAAAAGTAGTTCCCAATATTCAGGAAAAGATTCAAACAATGCAATGCTCATTGACGGTTGTCATCAACGGCATTAGTGGTTAGTCTCAAGGGAGGCCGGATTCAACACTGAATTTTAAACAAGCTAAGCTAGAACAATGTTTTGCCTTGTTATGATGTCACCTATGTATTTTTTTCGATTGCACTGTTGGGCTTGGCCAGGCAATTTGATTCCCATCTTCCATTTGAAACCTCTTACGTGGCGCCAGCGCATAAGCAGCTTGTGTGTCTAAATAGTGTTGAACAAGACTAGATTTGGATGAATAATATAAAGCAAATAGGTGTTTAGAAGTTTTTTATTGTTAATCAGTTTTGTTTCAACAAATTGTTTAAAGTAGACATTATTTTTAATTTTTATATTTAATACATATTTTTATATATTACCTTAGAACCGTTAATTGAACAATACAAACCTCTATACCTTTCACATTTTTTCTTTCTCATCGATATTTCGGAGAGAAGTATTGTGATCGTAAATAAAATGTAAACTCAAGATTTTGATAAATACTCCCAGAGACTAATATGGTGGTTTCAGGCGGATCCATCAGTTTGTCTGTCTTAATCCGTATGTCTGTGTTCTGTCCTGTACCTTTTGGCTTAGAGCCAAACTTATTTTATTGATTTTCGGCAGAACTTGGTAGCCTATCAGGGGTTATCATCATAATTTCTCCAACCGGAAGTGTTTTTGGAATGTAGAAATTTGATATGAACCCAAACTATAAGGGTAGCTTAGTTTTTACAGAAGAGCAAAAGAGAGGAACTCTAGCAAACGGGTCACTAAATAACAAGAAAATATGTTCGATTACAATTTGATTAATTATATATATGGGAACATTGTTTATTATTAATAAAACAAGAGAAGGAAGCTCTCATATTACTCATGAAAATTAATTTTGATGTACTTTCCTTGGAAAATTTTTTCAATTTACATCATATTTCCCTTCTTTCTTCTCCAACAACAAATTTGAGGTAGCGAAATAACTTATCATATAGTAAAGATTGTAGTATTCTAAAGGATAAAAACCTTTATGTTGAATAATCTTTTTTTATAAAAACAAATAATTTCTGAGCTATAAGCAAATATATTAACACTACCCATCCCCCTTTCTACTTTCTAATACAGGGTTTTTTGAAAAAAGATTTGATTCTTAGGCTCTTTGGGGGAACAAAATATAATTTCTCTTTTTCCCTCCTCGATTTTTCCTTAACAATGTAGGATATTTTTAGTTACTAATGCCATAGAGTAAATAGGTAACATAGTTTTAATTAATATAAAATGATTTGATATTAGCTGTTAAATGTTTCTTCAACAGATGTATCTGAGGACTTATTTTTCCGATTGACAAATGTTTACGAGTTTTTATTAAATTATATATTTTAAGATAAAAACAGAACAAAACAAACGAAGAAATATTTGTAGGTGCATAGGTTGCAAAAGAGAGGCACTCACTTCATACATAATACAAGTTTATTTTTGTATCCCATTCTTCCAAAACATATTGGCCAATAACAGCAAAGCATTATCCAAGCTAGCTGCAGCTCAAGCTATTCGCTTCCTCAGTTCAATCTCAATCTGAACTCAAAACAAGAGATTATTTTGGAGGGTGTCATAACTTAACATCGGAGCTGGAGCAGTACCAGAAAAGAAACCCATAGCATGAGTGAATTCAGGTAAGGCAAAAGAGTAACCAAATAAGCTTAGCTATGAAGCCGTATCTGTGTGAACAGCCTTACATGAAGTTGTCGTTTTGTTTGAGAGATTCAGGGGTTAGAATCATTTGGCTGAATTACATTGGTGGTTTTTTATCTTCTAAAATCCCCCCAAGCTAATGCTGGAAGTTCACTCCCCCTATAACAACCACTTCAAACACACTACTTCAACACTACACTTTATTTACCCGATTAGTTTGCATATGTAATTGGAGGATAACCCGTTGATGGAGTATTGACATAGTATAAAGGAGGCGATGAAAAAATAAACGCAAGTGTCTGTCAGAATTACAGATCAGGTGTTTAAAATTACTTGAATTTTGCAAATACGTAACATATTATATGACAAAATAAACAAAATATGGCTTCATGAAAAAACGTATAAATTCTTTTTCTACTATAACAATTCAGCATCTATTTATATATCTGTCGTAGAGTATTGGTGATAATCGACTAGAAACTTTTTAAAAATGAAGAGAAAAAAAACTAACCATTTAACATTTCGGCAATGCCAACTTGTCCTACGACATAATATTTAAGAACTGATATGATTACTATGTTAGAAATATTAAACTAAACCTGTCCATTGAAGCAAAATATTTGATTATTTGGCCACGTCAATAGTTTTGTCAGTAAAACATGTTTTTAAATACAGATCTTGTTGCCCGAAATCTCTATTATCCTTTTTTTTTTTTTTGGTGTCTAGATTTCTATCTCTTTAAACCTCGAACAGTCTGAAACATATGATTAATATTCTTGTTTATTACTGGAAAGAAAATAAATCGTGATAGAGACGATTCTTCCGAGAGAAAGTAGCATCAAAGTTTGGTTTTATTGTGTGCAAAATTAATTACATAATTGTATTGTGGTGGACCTGTGGTCTAGGGGTAAAGGTGTTCAGACTTCTATGGCTGGCGGCGGGGTTCGATCCTTCGGTCCCGGCTAACAGATTTTATTCTGATTTTCCTTCCAAACCCTTCCTTCACCTTCTGACAAGACATCTATGTAAATGTGTGGAATGGCCAGGTCGCCGACCTTGGTTCGGATTCCACGTTAAAACTGTAGGTACTTCATTTCATCTCACAAATCACCCCTAAACCATTACACATTAGCGTAAGTTGCGATATATCTCCGAAACGAGTAAGTAAGGAACGCGGTGGCTAATAATAAGAAATAATTTCACTATATTGGAAACTTTTAGCTCTCACTCTGTAAGATCAACCAATCCCAACATAGGAAAAAAAAAAAGTCTATTATTTTTATTTCAAGTTAAATGACTGGTAAACAAACCCTCTTCTTGTTTGTTTTTGCCTTTGTTTTGTACTTTTTGTGTTCTTGTTTTTTTGCCGATTCTTTGAATAAAATTTAAGGTAATTACATAACTGTAAAGAGCTTTAATTTAATAATTATCTGAACACATCATAAGTATAAGTTTAATGAAACATTATTATTACTATTAATATTATTATATTTAGCACCGAGACGTCTTACAACCCGTACGGTTAGTACGCACTTACGCTAATGTAATGAAGGGGTGATTGTGAGATGAAATGGAGGACCCTACATTTTAACGTGGAATCCGACCAATCACGATGGAGCGCCTCTGGAATTTTCCTCACATATTTCACAAGTTGTGATTAATAACACTCTTTGTCCAAGGTAAGGAAGGGGTTGGAAAACAGATAAATCATTGCCGACCGAGTATTGAACCCTGGACCCCCAGCACAGAAGTCTGACCAAAACCACCTTACCCCAAGACTACCAGGTCACCAATAACATCGAAACATATTATATTAACTATTTATTGAATTAAATAAAAACTTTTGATAGTACTTAACTTTTGTACAAAATTGATTTGGAATATATAATTAAAAACAGTATTTTGACAATCTACTAAGGTCAAAATCATTAAGGATACATTAACAAAACATTTTTGTGTTGTTTTTTGTATAGTACATCATAACCTAAATTCTAATATAACGACTGAAAAAAGGAAACAAAACAGAAATAGCGTGATTAATAACTAATTTCAAACTTATGCCAGGTAGTACTATTTAGACAAAGAACATATCTATTTAGTTGAGGTACTTAACGAACAACCCTTCTGAATCGAATGATTATAATCAGCTAACGAGAAAATTTCTATGAGCGAGAACGAAAAGGGGGCCTACTAATTTGGCCACTAAAGGTATTTTCCACGCATTATCCACAGGATTTCTTCCTACATACCCCACCATCGCCAATGGTACTATCTAGTGAATCGGCATTACTTTCAACAGACCGAAGAAAAGTAGTACCTCGTATTTTTTATCACATAAAAAAAAATCCTCAAAAACAAAACCCCGGCGTGGGTTCTGAACTCACGAACAATCGTGTCCTGTGCGAGTATTTTGCCCAAGACCACTTATGTCAGGATATCAAGAAAATAAATAGTTTCTCTTTGTCCTTTACACCATATGTATTATAGGAAAAAGAATACAGAAAAGTTGTATATTTACTTTGTTCATCATTTAAAAAAATTTGTCAGAAACATGATTTTTTTTAGCACTCCATTTTACTATCCGTTCGGGCTATATGCCCTATGCACTAATTACAATAATATGTTGAGGTATTAGGAAGGCCTAAATTTAGAGGAAGTGTACATACAATTGCATGGAGGCTGGTGGAAGAAACTATTAAAGTAAAAACCACCTCTTCAATGCACCCGACCGTGATTAAACACCCGATCTTCCTAGTCCTTCGGCAGTCTAGTCCTATTGGAGAGTAGCACGTTAACCCAACGGTCCATTATTGAAGCGGTCTTTAGTTCTTTGGATGCTTAACGAAGATAATGATCCACGTACCATTTGGTCAAAAACCTTCGAGGTAACTTAACATTTTCAGTGGTAGACCTTCTTATCAAAACACTAAACCCCTGCACCAGTTCAATTGAGTAGTTTGGGCGGTTTAGAATAGTTGAGGATTACCAAATGTAAAATCTTGATGGGTAAAGCGCTCCGACTCAAACAAAATAAACAAACTTATATTTCTTCATCCAGCGTGCATCATATGCAATAAACTCTTAGATACATTCTTACTAGATAATCTTAAATTTACACGAAAACAATTGCACGAGGATCATTTCTTGATTAAACATTAATCGTAGAAAGATTAAGTAGCAGTTCCTTAATACAGAACACTGTTGAAATATTAAATTAAATTTTCGATAAAAACTGCATTGAAAAGGTTGTTTTGACCATTTTAGAATGTCTTCAACAGGGATAATCACTGTGCACAAAATCTTATTGCTGTATTAATAGTACTGTAGTTATTAACTAAAAAACTCTTGTCGCTTTATCCCCCATTGTCACCTAACGCAAAATATCTGAGTAATCATTCAAATACAAATACGTGGATAACACGCTCTTAAAAGTAATAAATTAAAATCCAACTTGAGTAACATTCTATCAGCGGTCCAAATTATAGCATGTTTAAGAGCGTACATCTGTATGGCTAGCCACACTTACTTCATGATACATTTACATGCATTCACATGACTTTTTTTTTTTTTTTCAAAGTTTCTTGTATTTAGTCATGCATAGGGCGTGGTGCCCTCCCACCCAAGACCAGCCTGTATATTGGGTGATTGGGCTGGTAATGAGTATTCACATCGTGTTAAGGTAACAGTTAAACCCCTGCATGGCGCCACCTAAATACCTCAACAAATACAGCCTCCCTCACATCAGGACTCTGATGAGGGGGGAGTGGAAAAAAAATAATGTTAACTTACTCTGAAATTTGTATTCCTAACAATAGGTCATAGATCTTCATGGCATCACTGGTGTTTGAAGGGTTGTGAAATCATGTTGAAGGACAGTCCACACTACAAAACAAATATTGAATAATATAATCTGTGTATCTATAATCCAAATACATATTGATTTTTCAATACTATTAATATCAGTAAACTATCTGAAAATATCAAACTGCTATTTAATGCTTTTCCTGTAAATATAGTTAAGTAAAGAAACTAATGCTGGGGATGGAAATTCAGTATATGTAACCAGACCTACGTATGAAGGGGTACACAATGCAATATTATAAAATACTTAAAAAAAAATTTAACAAATTTGAAAGTGGGAATCATTTCATAAATTTAATCATATAGAAATAATTTTTCTTTTTACATACCAAAAATTAATCTTTTTTAGTGTTATAGAATAACAAAGTCGTTAATAATAATTAAATATTTTTAAACCTAACTTTACCTGTTAGTTATTAATGCACCTGAATCGATACATTGCAAACATAAATTTTTTAAAATGTATATTTCTTAAATTCTTGTTTATATGTTTATTATTATTATTATGTATTATTATTATACGGCACCGCAGTCGTCATACTACCCGTACGGGTTATACGCACTTACGCTAAAGTGTATATGGTAAGGTTGGGTTTGTGAGATGAAATGGAGGACCAACAGTTTTTAACGTGGAATCCAAACCACGGTGGAGGCTGGCATTCCCCCACATTCAAAAGTTTCTTGTATCGAATGTAGGTCCTACTAACTCATAGACAACACAGCCAAGCAGAACATAATATGCCCAATGCCAAGGCCAGAGGTTTCAGTTAAACCCAATTAAAGTAAGTACTCCAGTTGAAGTGAAACGACAGCTTCCTTATATAGCGTTGTTTGATGGAATGGGGCTGAGTCCATAGCTATTTATTTTCAAGCTCCATTTCTTACTACTCGTTCAAGTTAAACCAATTATGTAATCATTAATTCTTTGATGTCTAGTTTTAAGGAAACTTGAAAGCAGATCTTCACGAATATTCGAATATAAGAATATGTGTGGACAAGCAGGATGTGGAACTGTGGGGGACTCTGCACCCCCCACAACCCCCTGGAATATACTCCCTGTCCCCACTTAGATATATTCAAATCCTCTGATATCGAATATGAAGCTGAGAAGATGGCCTTAAATAAAATTCCAAATTACTCTAATGCGTTATAATTGTTTAAAAGAATGTGCCAAAGCACTGACCGCTTAAAAGATAGCTCTAGACTAGAGGCATCTTTACTGGCAGAAAAAGTCAGGGGGGGGGGTAAACACTATTAGCTACCAAGGTAATCAAAATTTCAAAATGCTAGGTGAGGAAAGCAAATGGTGGATTAGATTAATAAAAGGCATCTAATTTTTTTTTTAAAATCAAGGCAAAGACTACTCAATACTTTTAGAATGAACCATTTTTTTTCAAAAATTTGTTGATGTAGGCCACTGCAAAGTAAGTTTATAAAAACTATCAAATTTTTTAAAAAAATTGGAGAGAAATACATATACAACAATATAAGATAAATATAGATGAGAACTATTAAAAGGCTTTAAAACAGAAAGCTAGCATTGTAAGTTAGCTATTTAATTTATAATTAATGACCCCCCTCACTCTAAGAAAATATCTGGTCAGCCTCCTGGTGATAGGGGATTCCTAACTTCTTCCATTTTTGAAATGCTCTTCTTTTCTTTAGCAATCAACGATGGCCCCCAGTGCTACGAATTATCGAGTATACTCCACTGCCGTCACGAGACAAAACTTTAAGTTAAACTATAAACAGTGTCACGTGACGAACCGCGGTACTAAGCCAAGCCGGAGTCCCCCAATGGATTTTAGTTCGATGCTAACTGGAGACAGAATACGCTCAATAGCGATCTAATGGACTATCACTACACGAATATACGACACACCCACATCGGTGGACGCATGATCTAGGCGTAACTCTCAGCAGTGGACTAGACTGGTGAGACGGGGAAGATCAAGTTCGAATTCGGTCGAAGTACGGAGCTGATTTTTCCAAATGGCTTTCTAATCTACTATCTTCTATCCATCCAATGGCCACCCACCTTGTTAAAGTTTTCTCTAAATTCAACCTCCTCATCCTTAATCCAATATGGACGGTTAGTACGTAAGTATATAAAACTAATAATATATAACACCTCCATCTTACTACCACTTCGGAGGTTTATACGGCTTAATACTAATTACGGGCAATTAATTTGGCTATGATTTTGGGGGTTGAATTATAGAAATTACCCGCATTTGCGTGGAGTTCAAGGGACACCATTTAGAAAAACTACCCCCAGTTCGACCTGAGCAAGATTCTCGTCCTCAGCAGTCTAGTACAACACGAACAAAACAAAACTTAGCCATTAAGGTAACTGCGCGTAAGAATATAAACCAAATGGTGTAAGAGAATGTACAAAAAAAAAACACTTTCTGAACAGTTGATGGCTAGTGGTTTCTCCCTTCGAAACCTAATTTTTCAACAAAATTCATTGTATTCGGATGTAACAGTTCAAAAACTTTCATTGTATACTTTTTTATGTAATAATGTAATGATTATTGATAAAGAACCCCTCCACTTATAAGATACATTAATTTTATGTCAACTTATTGGGTTTATTTTTAAATAAATCTCTTTAAATATCTGTTTTATTCAAATGTTTTGGTATAATTACAACAGGTACTAAAAATTTAGTTTTTTTTTTTATCCAACATGTAATTTATTATTTTATAATTTTTTTATTTTGAAATTTGTTTATAGGTTCGATTTGACGCTGTTCCTTAATCCTATGTGACCGTTGTTTTAACACATTTTAACAAAGGAGAGTGAAATTAAAATCATCAATCTATACGCTCCGTATGCTAGTAATATATATATATATATCGCCCACCCCCGCCCCTTAATGCCTCATAAAAAATTTTACCGGAGACAAGTTTGAATAAGACCTAACTTGATTGAACTGTTTTTATAATTAATTTATATTATAAGTTCTATGATCTAAAGTTTTATTTACACGTACGATGGAAATAAGTATCATATTCTTGTCGAATTTCAGGGTCCTGAAGGTAAAGTGATCAACTTAGGGACCGATGTTCGTGAGGTTCAAACCCAACCGGGATCGAATGGATTTTTTCTTGAACAGATATAATCCCGTAGCAAAACTTCCTAGGGAGAAAGAACCCTGGAAGGAGTGTGAAGAAAAAAAAACCACCTTTTTTTCCTGGTAAAATTGGTTGACCCTTTTGCTCTCCGCCTCATAGAAATCTCGTGTGCGATAAAAAACCGGCCCCCGGAAAATGATTACAATAATAAAAAAATGATACAAATATTCTTGATAGGTGAAAACAATACACCACCCAAACTGAAATAAGCTGGATGTCCCTACTTAGCAACTTAAACTAGGAATACTCTTGATTTATTTATATATAATTATTGTTAGACGATAAACATACATATTTAATATTTACGCTTAGTTAATAATTATTATTTATTATGAGCAACCCTGCGTCTTACTACCCGTTTCGGTTTATACGCACTAACGCAAAATGTGGTAATTGGTTAGGGTGAATGTGAGATAAATGGAGGACCTACAAGTTAAACGTGGAAATCCGAACCCCGGTGAACCTGGCTATTCCACATTCACAAGTGTGATTAATACAGCGTCTTGTCAGAGGTGAAGGAAAGAGGTTTGTAATCGAGATAAATCTGTGCGGGACCGAGGATTTGAAACCCCGCCACTCACCACAAAAGACAGTCCTGGCAATGCACTGGTACCCCTAGACTCACCAGGACACCCCAATGTACGCTTAAGGTTTTAGGGATTTTTGATAAAGGTTAATTTAGTAAGAAGTGTATCAAGCATGTAGTGCTTAATTAGGGATAGTGGAAACCATGTGGAAAAGACCACATTCAGTACACACCCGACAAGATTGTCATACGAAATTCCACGTCTAAAGCGAGAGTTTTGCGGCTTTTAGACTATGTACCAACAAGGAGCTGGTTTTTAAATAGTTCATCATTTAAAGAATGTTCACTTGACAGCTTTAAAACGAAGTTTTTTTTTTTTACCAATAACCACTAAACAACCAACCAACACGATGAAAAAAATAATAATAATCCCTAGCTGGATCCGTCTGAGTATTAGAAATAAGTTCAAGGCCCTCGAACGGTTATAAGACGGCACGTGCTAATAATAATAATATTAAATTAAGTTCAATCCCATACCATCTCAAGTCAAAAAATAGAAGACCTGAAAACCACTATACAAGCATGTTGATACAACAGCGAACAGGGAAGAATAAATCGGTGGTTGCATGGTCTAAGGCGACTACAAATCGCAATAGACTGTAACTAATGATGCGTGACCCACTAGTGACAACATGGTTCCTAACGCGCCAATCTCGTGTTAGACTAGACTGCTTAAGACAGGGAAATCGTGGTTAAATCCCGTTGGTGCACTGAGATAGTTTTTATTTTTCCAAACTGGTTTATCTTTTTTCCATTCTGTGTCCAGGCAAATGCGGGCAAACCTTCCTGAAATAAAACATTCCTAATTCCGATAACGCATTAGCGTAATTAGTACATAAGCGAATAACCCAAACGATATTAAGACACATTGGCTTTTTAAAAAAACTAATTGACGGGGGAAGATATAGTTTCTTGTCGAATATACTGAGGCTAGAGTATATCTTAAAACATTTCCTCTTCTCCCTCCCTCTAGCGCATATGCTTGACATTTCCTGTAATCCAAACAAGAGTCCAAATTTTCATAGGAGTAACCCTTATCTGTCATGTTTGAAAATTTTCTTACAACTTAGTTATACTTTCACGTATCTACATCAAGGGGTCATGTGACCCGCATCTATTTATTTAAACAGATCGTGTCAGTACTTATAAAATTAAACTAATAATTTTTGTAGGTTTTTTTAAAAATCATTTAGGCCACAATAAATTACATTTGTATTGATAAAAGGATCATCTAATCTAAATGGACTTTATGTCATCCCTATACACACCAGTCATGTTAAAATGCCAGAATAGCCAAATAATTAAATACTATATAACACGGTTTCACAAAAAAAAAACTCCCGCGAAGAGCTCAAGGTAACAATAAACAGTCCCCCTGCAAGCACTGGAGTGTTATGGTAAGTCTAATATCAACGGCGCTTTTAACACAACGTTAATAAGAATAAATTACCAAAACAACCTTCTAGATTTTGACTTTTAATACTGGTTGAGTGAAATTCAATTCTTCTAATAACAGGTACTTATCACACCACATAGGTATTGTGGGCTTCCCAAACCAAGGTGGGGGGGGTGGGGGGTGTCACTTACAAGTTCCTATGGGGACGGGGGGAAGCAGGAACAAAGTTAGGAAATATCGTTCAAAATAAGCTAATAATTGAAGACAATACCTTTTTTCTTCCAAATTAGGAGAAATTATTTTTCTTGGTGGTTATTGGGCACATTGCCTACCAGTTGTAATAAACTATTATTTTAGTTTGGCAAGTGTTATTTTTCAAGCCCTCTAAACCTTGGACTCCTAACCTCCTTTACCCTTAGTAATTTTACCAATCTTTAGCCTCCCAATCTACAAACCAATACATACATCCACGTCATGCATCAGCATCACCGAATTTTCCACTTGACACTCAAATAAACCTATACAGATATTTCGACTTGGTTTGAAGCGAAAAGTGATTTGCGGGAGTGCTCTGTAAAACATATAGCTCATATAAATCAAGAAGTTGATGAAAACAAAGAAATGTGCAAAACTATCACACAAATGTGTTCATATTTATTATCCCACATGACAGAATTGGCTAAGATCGCAAAGGTCTTAGGTTTGATTTCCGCATTGGGGTCAACTTTCAGCGAGGAGCTACTTGAATAAATAATTAGCGGCTTTGGTCTATAAAACTGAGCAAAACTCAACATAGTGTTTATTGTGATGGACCACTTGATCGCGTTTATCCTCAAATGTTGGCATAACTTCAACATTGCGGCGACAGTCTCCTATAGGGTATTAAGCTCTCATTCAGGGGTGACGCGATAAAGTTTTTTTAAAATCTACGACTGCAGTGGTGTACATTTATATCATTGTATAAAATAAATAATAAGTAGAAATGGAACAAAATTTTAATAAGATTTTTTTATATAAACATATCAAAAAAAATGAGGGGGAGAGCGTAGAAATAGTATGATCTACTAGGTACGAAGGGCGTCAGTTCTGAAAAAAATGTTTTTGTAAATAGATTGACTTAGAACATAAAGCTAGCCCATAGGTAAGAGCCTGAAAATTTATTCTAGCCCTAAAGA
This sequence comes from Timema cristinae, assembly GCA_039000515.1. Lineage (NCBI taxonomy): Eukaryota > Metazoa > Arthropoda > Insecta > Phasmatodea > Timematidae > Timema > Timema cristinae. The sequence continues at coordinate 19,097 of JBCFYV010002230.1, forward strand.
TTATGGTATGGCTTTACTTATTTAATTTCTAAAATATCACACAAAATATTCTGATAAAAAATGAATATCTGGGTAATTTTTGTTTTAACAAGATAAATAATATTTATAATATTTGGTTGTATTTTTATAAAGATAAATTGATTAAAGTGTAGAGGATAATTTTCATTTTTGAAAAAAAAAAAAAAAATCTTTAAAAAAATGCCTATAGCAATCTTTGTTCAAAATTCAAATTTGAAAAAGTTGTTTTTAATAAGTATCCATCAACAGATGGTTTTTGAATGAGTAGAACAAAATTACTTATAAATGGATATTTGGAAAATGGTTTGTAAAAACTTACACTAATAAGAACTTTAAATAGTAAAGTAATGTAAGATTGTCCGAACCATTTATTTTCCAGTTGAAAAATTGTGCTAAATACTGTTCCCGACTCATCCGACATTGAAAAAATACATTTTGATCACTTTGAGAAGTGGAGTCAATTATGCATACCCTGTCAAAGTTAAAGCTAACATATTTTCAAAACCTGGCTGAAGTAAGAATAATGGTATTGTTTAGTTTACATATCACAACGCACCACACAACTGAACCTACGCATACCCGGTAAGCACGATAATAAGGCAGGGCTAAACGTCAGGTTAATTCAGCTGATTTTCTTATGAAGGGGAGTCTTGGGTTCGAATTTCCCAAGTTCATCTGTACTGAGGGTATATTCTCTTTAAATTATTTTAACTTTATTCATCATCATGCAAATACAGTTAAACTTGATATCTACAAATTAATTATTATTAATATTTAAATTATTATAATAGCACCCTTGCTCACTGCGTCCATAACTATTACCCGTTTAGGGATATACGCACATACGCTAAATGTGTAATGGTAAGGTGGATTGTAGATGAAATAGCGGAGGACCTACCGGGGGGTCGGTGGAGGAAGCGGGAGGGAGTGTAATCCGAACACGGTGGAAGGGGCTGGGCATTCCCACATTTTCACAAGGAAGTCTTGTCAGAGTTGAAGGAAGGGTTTGGCAATCGATAAATCTGTGCCGGGAACCGAGGCTCGAGCCCATACCCCAGCACTAGAACTGTCTGACACAAAGACAACCTTACCCCTAGACCCCAACAACGCCTATATTCTACAAGTTTAAACGTCCTCATTTTTATCAATATTAGCGATATTAAAATGAGCTTAATTAGCCCAATGGATAGTAAGTTATTCTAAAAAAAAAAAATTGAACTTTCAATTAGGTTTATAAAAAGCTCAAACTACACGTAATACAACCTGTGTATATTTAATTTAGGAACTGAAGAAAGCCCAACAAGCAACGTATGTACTTTCCGAGTAATGGCACCATCACAATGGGAAGATAAATATAGTTAATGCCAAATAAGTAGTCACGTTAACTAGTCTTAGTTTTGTAGTAAAAAATATATGTTACGGTTTATTTTATTCTCATCCCTCACAAAAATGGTAACCACCTAGAGGTAATAGCTTTACGATATTACCCCTTGTGATCAAAAACATTTTGTTACCATTTAATAATAAATAATAATGTTTCCAACTCACATCATATTATTTATCATCTCATAGTAATAGTTCTATTTAGAATTACCCATCCCTCACTCACGATTATTTAATCCATCTAAATATAATAGTTTCTATTTGATTCCCAATCCCTTCAATCCCTTAAGTTATCATCTATTAGATCTACATAGTAACTATTAATTTCCCATCCCTCACAGGCACATTATTTATCATCTAATAGTAATAGTTCTATTTGATTCCCATCCCTCAATCCCATAATTTATCATCTAATATTAATAGTTTCTATCTTGATATCCCATCCCTCACATCACATTCTTTATCATCTAATAGTAATAGTTCCTATATGATCCCATCCCGTCACTCACATTATTATCTATCTAATAGTAATTTTCTTTTTTGATTTGTTCCCATCCCTCAATCACATTATTTATCATCTAATAGTAATAGGTTCTATTTATTTCCCATCCTTTCCAATCACAATTTAGTCATCAAATATAGTATAGTTCTTTTGATTCCCATTCCTAAACACATTATTAATCATCCTAATAGTAATAGTTCTATTGACTTCCCATTCCCTCAAATCAACATTAAATTTATCATCTAATAGTAATAGTTTCTATTTGATTTCCCAATCCCTCCATTATTTAACATCAAGTCTAATTGAGACTTTTTGATTCCCTACCTCACACTTTTAAGCTATCCCAGTAAGTAATAATTGTCATCTGAATTACGGCCCAAATAGGTAATGATTATATTCAATATACTGATCCTCTCTTACCTGTTTACATACCTTCTAGTAGTATTTAATAATTATATTCCCCTTAAACTAATCCTAGTAGTTTAATTAAATTAAGTAAACACAATTTTGTTTATTTATTTATTTAGCACCACGCGTCTTACAACCCGTTTTCAGGTTATAACGTGCTTAAGTACTGAACCTACCGCCTAAATGATAGGAATTAGGAAGGTTGAATTTAGAGGAAAGTTACAACCCAAAATTTGCGTGAAGGAAAGTGGAAAACATCTAGTGGAAAACAGCCTAGTTCACCCGAAACGAGATTAACCCTCGATCTCCCCGTCCTCGGCATTCTAGGCTTAACATGACTAGCGCGTTAAACAACTACGGGCCCCCGAGGGGGGTTTTTACACAATGCTCACATCCCTTTTCCGCCAAAACAATAAAATAAAAATATTTGATTAATTTTTCCCCAACGTTCAAATTTTAATATTTGTCTAGTAAATAAAAAATAATAAAAATAATAAAAATAATAATAAAAAATAAAAATAAAAAACTATTTTTTTTCCCCCCCCCCATATTTTACCTAACCGAAAGGATGGATAAATTTGGGTCGGTACGGGTTTTTAGCCCGTAACACTATAAAAGGGGCAAGCATCTCAAAACGTCGTTGTGGTTTGCGGCAAAGGGTTTTTACCAGGCCCTTTCGGTTTTTTTTCGGCCAGGGCCCTTTTGATGCGTCCCCCCTTCCCTGTGGCGACCTCCAATTTTAAAAATTTCAACGATCACAAAGTTAAAAACTGTTTCCCGGGGCCCGGGAGCGAGGCTACCACCGGCATGTTTTTTTTTCAGGATTTCGATTTTGCAGGGTAACCCCCCCCCCCCCCCCCCCCCTTTTATCGCCACACGGGATATCACGCAACTAAACAATGATGTTAATTGTTTTTTGGGGGGGAAAAGAATTTAAAGGCCCGACCTGTCATGTATTTTATTCATTAGTGATTTCTAATATTGCATAAAAGGGTTTCCACCGGTAGTTTAGTAATTTTTAAAATTTAAAAATTTTTTACTTAGGAGACAGTTTCATCTTTTTTAAAAAAGGGAAAATCAACCAATAATTTTTTATCAGTATACCCCGGGTGGCCTTTGAAGGAAAAAACAAATTTCCCTTTTTACATTTAGCATGATTTTTTTTTTACAGTTAAGGGCTTTTTTGGAGCGTTTACATTTTCTCACCCTTTCCCAAAACCCAAAAAGGGTTTCAATACATATTCTGTTGTTTTTTTTATTTAGGTTAGTTTAAAATTTTAAATAAATACAGTTGCGAAAAGGACCATTCTTAAAAGATTTTCCTTCCCCCCCACAAAAGGCATATTTTTTAAAATGACAGTAAAAAACGACCTTTGGCCGATTTTGTTTGAAAAATGGAACCAAACAAGGGGTTAATAGAGTGTTTTTTTTAATGATGATGCAAAGGGGGTTGCAAAAAACTCTCGTGGCAAACCAAAATTAAAGAGATACCCCGCTATCAAACTATGATCCAGACGTATGGGTTTGTAGCCCCTCCGATAAAACGGTTATTTTGAAGTTTAAAACTTAATTTTTTCATTTCTCGGGTGACCTGGGGGTTCTAAGGGAAAGGGGTTTTGGGACTTCTGGCTGGAGGGTTTTCCGGGGGGTTTTCAACCCCGGTTTCCCGGCACAGATTTATCTTTTTTTCCCAAACCCCTTTTTCCTTTAAACCCTAAATAAAAACGTGATTAATTACAAACTTGTAAAAGTGAGGAATGCCGGGGGGGGCCTTTTCTACCGTGGTTGGGCCCCCCAAACGTTAAACTTGAAAGGTCCTTTCTTTTCATCTCACAAACACCCTAACCTTTTATACACATTAGCGTAAGTGCAAAAAACCCGAACGGGTAGTAAGGACGGGGTCCCTAATAAAAAAAAATAAATAATAATAATAATAAAAATAAATAATAAAATATAGTGATGATTTTTCCCAAAACGTATAAATTTTTCCCGCAAAACCCCCCCAAAAATACCCAAAGCCCCCAAAATTACTTTTTTCCGTGACCCCATTTTGAAACTTATTGGGCGCGAAGGGAAATACTTTGGTGGTTTGGGGAAACCCAAAAACCAAAAACCCGGCCTTTTTAAAACCTTCCCACCCCCCCCCAAACCCCCCCAACCCAAAAAAATATGTTTTGGGAAATTTCACTCGAAGGGGGGGGGAAAAGGGGAATTTAAAGCTTAATATATATATATTTTATATATATATGAAAGTTAATTGTTTTCCAAAAAGATTTTTTACAATCACAATTTTTCACAAATACTCAAGGGGGGATTTGTATGTGACGCGAGAAAAGGGTGGTATTTGGGGGTTTTTTATATAAAAACGATTTTTTGATTTAAAAAAAGAAAAAAAATTTACAAAACATTATTTTTAATTTTAGCACCGCGCCCTTACTACCCGGGTTTCTTTTTAAAAGGGAAATTAGGGCTAATGTGTAATGTGGTATGGTGTTTGTGTAAAAAAATAAAGGACCTAAAAAACATAAACCCCCCAAATTTAATTTTATACACAGATACATAAACCAATTTTACAATATTTTTTCAGGTTTTACTAGAAATTTAAAAAATTTTTCTCTTCTTTTAAAAAAAATTTTTCCATTACCTCGCTAGGGCTTTTAAAAGATATTTAACTAGGAAGATCACCACGTGAAAAAAAATTAAATTTCCTTTAATAGAGAAGAATTTGATTTTTTTTGGGCCAAAAAAAGGTTTTGCAAAAAAAAAACAAAAAAATTTTAAACCTTAACCCTCGCGTCAATATTCCCCCCAAAAAAGCTCAAAAAGTTATTTTTTAAACAAAAAAATAGGGCTCATCTTGAAAAAAATTTTTAAAAGCTTTCCCTTTAAATTTGAGTAAAAGCAAAACAACCCTTTGGAAAAAAAACTTTCTCTTCCTCGGGCCCTTTTTTTTTTTTTTCAAACCCCCAAAAAAAGAACAAAGGAGATCTAAGGAGATCTTTTGGGCATGAAGGGAAAATTTGGAAGTGACAAAGGCCCGGGCCATATTAAAAAATTTCAATCAACTGATTTTCCGTAACGTCATTGATTCTAGCGCCCCAAAAAACACATTTACTTTTTATATTCAAAAATTTGGGAATAAATAAAATAGTATTTTCTTTTTGATATGACTTGAGGTAATGCAAAAAAAAACCCTTAGGAAAAAAAAAACATTCTCCCCAAAATATCTTTTTTTAAAAATTTTTTAACAAAGAAACTAAAATTTCCTTTTGAAAAACACTAATTGAAACGTTTCCCATCTCCCCAAAAGCTTTTAGAACACCATGGTTCCCAAACTTTTTCAAATTGGGGCCGCCCCTCTGGGGATATGATCAAATTCCTATGACCCTTCTTTCCCCTAATTTTTTTAAAATGTTTAAAAAAAAAAGCCCAAAATCGGGGGGGGTGATTTTGGGTAACGCGTTAGTTTCATGTTGAGCAAAAACTGCAGGGTTCCGGGGGGATCGAGGTTCGAATCTCACGGGGGTTTTAACTGGGTTTTGGGTTTTCCCTTAAAAGGTTTTTCCCCTCTCCCTCCAGCTTATGTGGGGTTTACTTCCTCTATATTCAACCTTTTTCCCCAATTTCCCAGCCAAAATTTGCGTAATTAGTACTTAAGCCAATTTAAACCAAAGGGTAAATAATACGGGGGTGCTTAAATTTAAAATTTAAAAAAAAAATTTTAAATGATTTCCCATCACGTCTTTATTTCATACAAACATCAAATTTTAAAAACTGGGAAGAAAAATGGTAGAAAAAAATGCTTTTAAAATTTTTTGTGATGTTGAAAACTTTTTTTGTTTTAGTCAGTTCTTGAATATTGGGGTTTTATGTTTGATAAAACAGACCCCCAAAAATTTCTTTTTTCCCCTTCAAGTTTGGGAAGGCTTTTAGTTTTTTTTTTTGAGATTCAGGGTTGAAGATCTTGTTGTTGCACCTGGGCGCATTGGTAGCTTAGGGGAGCGTTTTTTCAAACGTGCTCTGCGGAATTTCTGAGCTTTCCGCCAATTAGTTATCTCATGCAGGGCCCTATATGAGTATCTATAAATATTAATTTTATAATAAACTAATTAAAAAAAGTGGTTTAAAAAAGTTTTAAAACTTAACTACATTTCAAAACATAATTTTTTACGCAACTAAATTTGCCTTTTAAAACAATTTTTTTTCATGATATATCAAAATTATATCTCCATACAAAAATTTACCCCGCACAGTGTTGAATGGTCAAAAAAAGTCACTCTTACAATAAACGAACCCGCCTATGACGGGGGGGTATGGGTTCGATCCCGGGCAATCAAACCAAGGGGGAAAAATTTTCCTAAATGGTGTTTTTTCTCTTTTATACACACAAATGCGGGTAAACTTTCACTTTAATTCAACCCTCACATTTTAATTTTTTTATTGAATTAGTATTTTTGCGTAACGTGTATTAAAAAGACGTGATACTAAAAAAAAAAAAACAATAAAAAAAAAACCATTAAAAATCCAAATATCACTAATATTAAATTTGTATTAAAATTTTTTGCACCGCGCTTAAAATACCCCCTTCGGGTTTTCCACTTACGCTAGTGTGTAAAGGTAGGGTGATTTTTAAATGAGATGGAGGACCTACAGTTTAAAGTGGAATCCAACCACCCGGAGGCCTGGGATTCCACACATTTACAATTGTGATTAAAACACGTCCTTTTTAAAAGGGAAAGGGAAAGGGGTTTTTGGGGGTCAGATACAACCTTGCCGGGATCCCAGGATTGAACCCTGGACCCCAACACGTAAGTCCAACACCTTACCCCCCTAGACCACCTGGTCACCAAAAAAAGAAATCATTGTCCCGCCCTATTTAAAATTTTATAAAAAAAAAATAAAATGTTTTCTTTTCATAAAATTTTTTTCGACATGAGATGAAACTTCCTGTTTGTTTCCAGGATTTTAGAAACTTCACTAATTTTTTTGATAAAAGTACCAAATTTTCCAAAAACCCACGCGACCCGAAATGACTCAAACCCTGGTCGGAATAACTTTTCTATTTTCATCACCTAACAATATAGGACCAACTCTAGCTCTGAGAGCGCAAATTCCAGGGATTTTTAAACACTCCGCTGAACAACCTTCCTTTTTAACCCTAATGAAATTTCTGTCATATTTTTTTTAAGATGTATTAGCGTGTCCCGATTTAAATCGGCAGAGGGGAATTTGAGTAGATTGTGGAAATTTGGAGGTTTTAGATTACAAAATACGATTCCGCCGTTTTATTCCCCCTTTTTAGAAACACGTTTGAGGATTTTCTGTGAGGGTTTTTAGAAGGGAAAACAAAATGTGATTTTCAACGAATTACTACCACAGTCACTTCCCCTACAGAGGACTCAAAAGTTCTTGAACTGACACCATATAGTTTTTTTTTTAAACAAGCCAAAACCCCGTCTTACGCCCCCAAGGGGGATAAAGTCCCATTTACAAAATTTTAAAAAGGGGTTTAAAGGGGATAAAGGGAAAATTTTAAAAAGAAAGGAAGGGCACCAAAAATTTTTTGGAAGGGGAGTTGAAAAAATTTTTTTTTAAAAAAAAACCCTCAGGGCACTCACGGGAAAAAAACCCCAAACTCCCTGTATTTTTGGGGGTCTAGTCCCCAAACAAACACAAGAGTGTGCACTAAACCCCCCGCCCACCCAAGGGGTTTAGTAAAATTTTTAAGGGGAAAAAAATTTAGATCAAAGGTATAAATTTTTTTTTATTTATTAAAATAATTGGCCTTAAAAACACTTGGGTTTTTTTCCAAAAAGATTTTAAAAAATATTAAAAAAAATTTTAAACCAAATTAATATTAAACCCAAAAATATTTTTTTTGTTAAAACCCCCAAATGAATGTCTATTTTTACTCTTTTTGGGGGAAAATTTTTAAATTTAAATTTTTTACTTAAAAAAAGGGTTTTAAAAATAATTAAAAAAACAATTTTGCCCCTTTTTCCCAAATGGGTTTGTTAGATTTTTAAAACTTGCATCATCAAATTTTTTAGCAAAAGAAAATGAACAATTTTTTAGAAGTGAAAAATAATTAACATTTTTTAAAAAGTAAAAGGCCTTAATTTTGGGGGGTTTTTTTTTTTTGGGGTTTTTTTTTTATTAAATTAAAATTTTTTTTTAAAAAAAAAAATTTTTAAAAACCCTTTAAAGTATTTTAATTGTTTTGGGGAAAAAAAATTTAATTTAAAAAATTTAAAAAAACCCAAAAAATTTTTTTTTTTTTTTAATTACTAGGGGAAAAAAAAAGGGGATTTTTTTTTAAAAAAAATTTTTTGAAAAAGGGGGAAAAAAAAAATTTTAGAATAAATTTTAATTGTTTCAAAAAAAAAATTTTTTTAAAAAAAAAGGGGCCTTTTTTTCCCCAAATTTTAAAAACCCCCCTTTTTTTATTAAAAAAAAAAAAATTTTTTAAAAAATTTTTTTTTTTTTTACAATTAAATTTTTAAAAATTTAAAAACAATTTTGGGGTTTTTTTTTATTTTAAAAAAAAAATACCAAATTTAAAAGGGGGGCCTTTTTTTGGGGTTTTTTTCCAAAAATTTTTTAATTTTTAAAAAATCCCCCAAAAATTTAAACAACCAAAAAACCAAAGTTGAAAAAAAATGAGTTTTTTAAAAGGGAAAAATTTTTTTAAAGGTTGAAAAATTCAAAAGTGTCAAAGAAGGCTTTTTTTTTTTAAAAAAAAAGGGGTTTTTTTAAAAAAAAATTTATTTTTTTTTTTCCCCCCAAATTTTCAAAATTTCCCCAAGGGGGGGGTTTTTAAACCCTTTTAAAAATTTAGGGGGGGTTTTTTTTACGGGAAAAAATTTTTAAATTTTTTAAAAACCTTTCCAAAACCCCTTTTTAAATTAAGTTTAAAAATTTTTTATTTTAAAAAACAAAATAATTTTTTTAAAAATTTTTTTAATTTTTAAAAAAAATTTAAAAAATTTTTTAAAAATTCTTTTAATTTTTTTAAAAGAAAACGGGAAAAAACACAATATCTTTTTTTTTAAAAAAACCCCCCGTAGCTTTTTAAAAAAAAAATTCGGTTTACGTTAAAATTTTCCCTTTTTTTTTTTAAAAAAAAAAGCAATTTGCAGCTTTTTAATTTAACCCCTTAAAAAAATTTTAAATTTTTAAAAACAAAACCCTTTTGGTTTTTTGGAAAAAAAAATTTTTTAATTTTTTTCCCCAAAAAAAAAATCCAATTTTTGGTTTAAAAAAACCCCCTAAAAAATTTTGGGTTTCAATTTACCACAATTTTTGATTTAAAAATTTTTTTTAGTTTAAAAAAATTTTAAAAAATTTTCCCCAAAAAAAAATAAAAAAATTTTAAAACTTTTGGGAAAAAAAAAAAAAATTAAAAATTTAAAAAATTCCCCCAAAAAAATAGTTTTAAAAACCCCCTTTTCCCCCAAAAAAAACCACCAATTTTATGCTTTGGGGAAAAAAGGGATTTTTTATGGAGAAAAATTTATCTTCCCCTTTCTCTGTTTCCGGTTTCAAAATTTTTTACTTTCTGTTGTTTGGGAAAGTAGGGGGGGGGTTTACTTGGAAACCCTCATTTAAAAATGGCATGGGGGGGTTTTGGGGGGTTTTAAATTTACAGGCAAAAGCTTTTTCCCATCGGTGGACCCTTTTTCTAAAACATTAACCTTTTTTCCCCAACGTAAATTTTTTAAAAATTAATTTTATTTTAAAGTTTCCTTTCCCCCTAAATTTAACTTAAAATATTTTATGTAAAAACTTTTTTTTTTCCAAAAATTTTTTAAACAAACAAATTTTAATTTTCAACAACATTTTTTTAAAAAAACTATAAAAATTTCATTCTTAAAATTGTTTTTAATAAAAAACGGTACCACCTAACGCATCCAAAAAAACATTTCAAAAACTAGAGGGGCTGCCTTCAAAATTTTTTTAGGGCCCCCGTATGCAGTTTTTTTTTTAAGCCCATATTTTTCCAAACCTTCTTTTTTAGAGATTTTTTTCCTTTTTTTTGGGGGGAATAACTTTCCCTTTTGTTTTGAATTCTTTTTTAAAAAGAATTTCTAACTTAAAAAAAACACCTGAAACTTCTGAAACCCGCATTCCCTTTTTTTTACTCAACAATTCCGCCTTTAAGAAAATAGTTTAGACTCTTAACAAAATTCCATTTTTTTCTACCAAAAAATTTTTTTCCCCTTTTTGGGAAAGTAATTTTTTTGTAACAAGCCGAGGGGTTCCATAAAAATTTTTTTTATATTTTTAATTTTTTTAAAAAAAACAAATTTTTAAAAAAAAATATTAAAATGCAAATACAACAAGTTCCCCCCAACCTTTGGGGAAAAATTCAAAACACGCAAAACCCAAAAAATCCCCCTACACACCAAAAATTTTTAAAGGGGAATAAAAAATATTTTTCAAAACAATTACTTATAAAATATGAGTGTTTTTTTAGTCAAATTTTTTTGAGCTAGCAATTTTGGGGAAAAAGAGACTCAAATACTGTAACTTTACGCTGTGGGAGGGGAAAAAACACCAAGTACTGACAACCCAAATCCCGCCCACAATTTTTAAAATTTTAAACTTGAAGGGAAAACAGATCACGGAAAAAAAAAATAATGACAAAGCTTTTGCCAAAAGTAAGCAACAGTTCCCTCAGCAAAAAAAAACACACCCTGGGGTGCAAAGCATAGCATACCGTAGAGTAGCTTCATGTGTGAATCCGGCATTAAGCCATGCGGCCACCGAATCTGGTTACGTGACAGTAGAATCTTGTAATCTTTCATTTGTCAAATAATGTTCTTCCTAAAAAGTATTGGACTGTATCTTGCGAGGGCGTGAAACAGCCGCGCGCCCTATCGGTAGGTTATAACGTCCGTTCTTCGCTTCCGACCAATAACTCCGAACTTTGGAAATCCATTTGTATCCATCGTCGAGCCGTCAACGAGCCAAAGAGAGAGAGCTTTCTAACTTTTAACAACACAACTAAAAGTAAATTACCGAAGTCAAGGAGATTACTTCATTACGGACCAATGTCTTGGGACTTACTGCAGAAAGGGGAATCATAGGCCTACAACAAAGAGTGTTCATGCGCAGATAATTGCTCTTATTATGACTTGAGGCTCAAAGGGACTTTGATATGAATATTTCATTTACGACATTCATTCTAAGTTCTCACAAAATATTATTATTTTACTAACCCTCTCTAGCTTATATGACGTAACAATTTATAAAAACAAAGAGTAAATTTTTAACGACTCAAATAAAACATTGGGTAACCTGGTGGTCTAGGGGTAAAGTGTCGGACTTCTGTGCTAGGGTCCGGGGTTTCAATCCTCGGTCCCGGCATAGACATTATCTAATTGCCAAACCCTCTCTTCACCTCTGACAAGACTTGTATTAATCACAATTTGTGAATGTTGGAATGACAGTCATCCACCGTGGTTCGGATCCCACGTTAAACTGTAGGTCCTTCATTTCTTCTCACAATTACCCTAACCATTATTACACATTAGCGTAAGTGCGTATAACCCGAACGGTTAGTAAGACGCGGTGTTAATAATAATAACAACAACAAAGTAAAACATTGAAGGAGGGGAAAAACTATTATATTTGATCGAGAACAAATCCCCGCCCTTAGGGTTTAGAGATGGGCGTTCTAACAACTCAGCGCTATCCGCATTTTGGGGGGCACGCGTACGAAACGTCAATATCAAGTGTATTTTTGTTCAAGGTGTTTTTTTTTTACCCTAAATTTTTTTCACGGATTCCTTTATGCAGTTTGATGTAAATTTGTTGATGGGGTTTGGTAAAGGTAAAATTTGAATTTTTTTTGGTAAATTGGTTATTATGGTATGGTGAATTTTGGGGGAGGGGGAAAAAGGGGTGATGGTAGGTTAAGGTGAATTGGTAAAAATTTGGTTTTTGGTATGGGTTGAGGTGATGGGAGGTTTTAATTTTTAAAAAAAAAAAAGGTAAAATTGAGGTGAGTTTTTTAGGAAATTTTTTTGGGTTATGGGAGGGGAAATTGGAAAAAGGTGAAATTGGGGAAAAAATTGTTTTTTTAATTTAATTGGGAAAATTTTGATTTGATTGTTTTTTATTTAAAAATTAGATTAAGGGGGTGAAAATGGTAGGGTGGTGGGGGTGGTGGGGGGGGGGGGGAGGGTGGGGGGGGGGGGGTGGGGGGGATGGTAAATGGTTTTAAAATTTTATTTTTTTTATTTTGTTTTTGGAAAAATTTTGGAGTTTTTTTTAAGGTAAAAAAAATTTGGGTAATGGGGGTTGGGAAAAGGTGTTTTGGTGATGGGTGGGTTTTTTTGGGGGTGGTAAAATTTTTGAAATTTTTATGGTTGTTTTTTTGTAAAGGGTGGGTGAATTAATGGAGTTGGTAAAAAAGGGTGGGAATTTTAAAAATTAAAAAATTTAAATTGGTAAGGGTTTTGGGTTTGGGAGGGTGAATTAATAAAAAAAAAAAAGGGGAAAGGGAGGGGGGGAAAAATTTATTTGATGGTCCCCCCATTTAGGGTTTAGGAATGGGAGTTTTAAATGGTTGATTGGTGGGTTAATGGTAAAAAGGTAATTGTGATGGTGTTGGTTTTTTTGGTTATTTTAAAATTTTTAGGTTTTTAAAAAATGGTTTAAATTTAAATTTTTATGGTTTGTTTGGGAAAAATTTAAATTGTTTGTTTGAAAAGGAAAAAAAATTTTGGAAAAAAATTAAAATATAAAGGAATTTTTCCCCCTAGTTTAAGTAATTTAATTGAGGGGTTTTGGGGGTTTTATAAAAAAATTGGGATTTTTTAAAAAGGTTTTTTGGAAAGGGTTTGAAGGAGAGGAATTTTGCTGCCCCGGAGAAATGGGGTGAGGTTTATGGTGATGGTGATGTGAGGGTGAGGGGAAAGGGGTGATGGTGATGGGAGGGGTTGAGGGGAAAGGGGTGAGGGGTGAGGGGAAAATGTGTTTGGGTGATGGGTATGGTAAAGGGATGGTGATTGGTGTTTGGTGATGGTGATGGTTGATGGGAAGGGTGATGGTGATGGTGAGGTGTTTGGTAAGGGTGATGGTATGGTGATGGTGAGGGAAAGGTGGGGGGAGGGTTTAAAGGGTGATGGGGGAGGGGAGATTGAGGTTGAGGGGTGTTTTGGGTGATGGGTGTTTGGTATGGAAATGGTGAGGTGAGGGTGATGGTGGGGGTTAATGGTAAAGGTAAAGGGTTGATGGGAGGGGAAAGGTGTAAGGGAAGGGGGATGGAGAGGGAGGGAAATGGGATCCTTGGGGGTAAAGGGTGATGGGTGATGGGATGGTGGGGGGAGATGGTTTATGGGGGGTATGGTGATGGTAGGGTGGATGGGGGAATGGGGGGATGGGATGGTAAAGGTGAGGGTTGAGGGAGGTAGGGTGATTAAATTGGTGATGGTGATGGGATGGTGAGGGTGTTTGGTGTTTGGGATGGTGATGGTAAAGGTGGATGGGGAAAGGTGATGGGGGAAGGTTGATGGGAGGGTGAAGGTGAAGGGAGGAAGGTGTGGGGTAGAGAGGAGTTTGGGGTAAAGGTGAAGGTGAAGGTGAGGGTTAAAGGGGGATGTGATGGTTTTTGGTTAAAGGGGTAAAGGGGTTAAAGGTAAAGGTGATGGTAAAATGGTATGGGGGATGGTGATGGGTGTTTGGTAAAGGGTTTGATGGTGAAGGGAGGGTGATGGGGGATGGTAAAGGGGTAAATGGAGATGGTGTTTGGGTGATTTTGATGGTAATGGTGATAGAGGTGAGGTTAAAGGTGAAGGTTTTTTGGTGATTGGGATGGTGGGGGAAAATGGAGGGAATGAGCTGAATTGGTTTGGAGATTTGTGCGGGTTTAAGGGTGAATGGATGAGGGAGGTTGGGGTGATGGGAGGGTGATTGGAGGAAAGGGGGAAATGGGATGGAAAAGGAGATTTTTGGGGTACAGGGGGGATTGGGGTGATGGAAAGGTGTTTTGGGTGAATGGGAAGGGTTTGGGTAGGGTAAAGATATGGTGATGGGTTTGGGTGTGGTATGGGGAAGGGATGGTAAAGTGGGGTGGGGTTGATGGAAAAAGGGAAAAGGTGAGGAGTTTTAAATTTAAGGTGATGGTGAGGGTGGAGGGAGAAGGGATGGGCGGGGAAAAAAGGGTGCTTTGGTTTAAGGAGGATTGGGATGGGGAATGGGTGAATGCGGTGCATTTTAAAGGTGAGGTTGATGGACCCGGGTTGGGGAAGAGGAATGAGGAATTTGGGGATGGAAAAATGGCTGATGAGGAGTTTGAGGGGGAATAAGGAAAATGGGAGGGTAAAAGGGGGAAGGGTGGGATGGGTAAAGGGGTAAAGAAAATTTAAAAGGTGAAGGGAGGGTGAGGGGAGGGGTGAAGGTGAGGCGGGAAGGTTGATGGAGGAGGGGGTTCGGAAGTGTTGATGGTGATTGTGCAGGAAGTGGTATGGTTTTGCATGGTGATGGAGAAAAAGGGGGCCCCGGTGTGATGGGGAAAAGGGCTGGGGAATGGGAAGGTGATTGGGGAAGGTGATGGTAAAGGGTTGAATTTAAATTTGGTGGGAATTGATGTTAAAGTAAAGGGGAATTAAAAGTGTAAGGGTAAAGGGTTGAAGGTCGGGGTGAAAGGAGAGGGTGATGGTGATGGTGAAGGGATGGTTGCAGAAGAGGGTTTAAGTGAATGTTAAATTTAAAGGGTTTGATGTGATATGTTGGGGAAAAGGTTTTGTGAGGGGTGGGGGGAAAGGTAAATGGGATGGTGTTTGGTGTTTTGGTGAAGGTTAAGGTGTGGGATGGGAAGGAGAGGAAAAAGGTAAAGGGTTTGAGGGTGATAAATTAGAAGGTTTTTTGGGTTTAAAGGTAAATGGGAGGAATTTAAGGGAAAAGCGGAGATGGGGAAATTTTTATTTTAAAGGGGTAGGAGAGTTAGAAGGGTTTGATGGGTGTATGGGATTTTTAGGTAGCATGGGTAAATGGGAAAAAGGTGAATCTTTATGATAGGTATGGTAAGGGTAAATGATTATGGGGATGGTTTTGGTGGAAGGAGTATTTTATAGGTTTTGGATAGAAATTATAAGGTGAGCGGGGTTGATTGAATATTTAAAGGGAATGTGATGGTTTTTGGGGCTGTTATTATAATAGAGGGGTAGGGTTAGGGTAGGGTAGGGGGGTGGGTTAGGGGTTAGTAAACGGGTTAGGATGGATAGGTATGGGTTAACTAAAGAGAGAAGGAGGGGGGAAAAGGAGATGGGTAATGAAATGTATAAGAGATGGAAAAAGGGGCGTATAAGGAGTGTTAAGGTTGTTGGTTTAAGGGGGAAAAGGGTTGGGGGGAGAAGGTATAAATTCGGTGGGGAGTGGGTTAAGGACAGTTTTTACCCATTGGCTTAAATTTAGGAGAGGGTTTAAGGTGCAGGGAAAGTGTGATTTAGGCGGGCATTTGTATTGCCGTTATGGACCCCTTTTTGGAATGGAACAGGGGTTAAAGGTTGTTTGAAATAAGAGTACTTGGACATGTTTTTTAAATTAGCAACAGGACAATCTTTTTTCGCTTGGGAGACTTTACCTTAAGGGTAATCTTTAAAGGAATATCAGGGAACCTTTTACGAAATTTAGCAAATAAGGGTTGCGGGTTCATTTTTACTGGAGCAATAGAATTTTTTCAGTTGGGGAGTATTTGAGTTGACAAAGAGGTAATCTTTCGGGAGCAAGGAATTTACGGGTAATTCAGAAAGGTTTTCAACAACGGGTTTTTATTTTTTCAAGCATTTTTAAATTTAGTTATAGAATTTTTTTAGAATTAAAATTTCTAGCAACCCTTGACAACCATTACCTAAAAGCATTCTTAAACAACCCAAAAACATTTAGAAATTTCAATTTTTACCTTAACATTATCAGGTATCTTTTAGGCAGGGTCCTTAAATTCGGGACAGGACAGACCCAAAAGCAATTCCCCTTACAACCATTAGCAAACATTTTCGGGGAAAAATCAAGGGGGCATTACATTACAGACATACAACATTTAAATTTCTTTTGAATCGGGGCCCACGGACATCTTTAACATTTCCCTTTACCATTATCATTTCTTTATCGGGAAAAGGTAATTACGGGTTAAATTACTTATCCAACATGTCAACCAATCATTATAAGCATGACATTACATTAACATTTCATTACATTACCAGAACCGGAGTTTTCATTATCATTTCCCCCTTTTTATCATTTCATTTGGGGACAATTTCATTACGAAAACAACAAGCTTACAGGACAGGGATTTTTTATATGATCATTAGTTTGGATCGGGAGCTTTAAAATTTATCATTATAAATTTTTCTTTAAGCCTATCATATAATTAGCATTGAAATTACAAATCAATATTACTTTAGAATTTCAATCAACATTACATTATCTTTACCCGTGTAAATTTGATCTTTATCATTTCAACCCATTAACCAAGCTTTGACCTTTTAAACATTAGAAAGATCATAGATTTTCCATTACATTACATTATAAAGACATTAGCTTATGCATTGATCAGTGACATTTTCATTACAGATAATTACAAGCCAGTGTAAATTACAATCTTTTAGCTTAACAACCAAGCAATCAAAATTCGGGTTTATCATTATCAGTTACCCTTTTGATCTTTATCTTTATCAACATTTCAGTTGGGGCAACTTTGGTCATTTCCTTCTTATCTTTAAACAGTACAGGGTTTTCTTTATCAGACATTTTTCATTATAAATTTTTCATTATCAGTTCAATAGCAAGTCATTTTTCACGGTATCATGATCCATTATCAGGATCATTCTTTGACATTATCTTTATCATTAACAACCCATTTAAGATTCAGGACTTACATTACTTTAAACCCCAGTTTTTTTTTTGGCATTATCATTATTAAAGGAATTTATAGGATAAAACTGAGTTATCGAATTTAATTAACTTTATCAATTTTCATTACCCAATCAGTTCAATTGCATTATAAATTTCATGTACATTACTTTAAATCTTTTGTATCATTATCATTACATTTTTTCCTTACATTATTATCATTTCCCCATTATAAAATTATCATTAATTACCAATTATCATTATCAAAAACCCGTTTTCATTATCATTAGAAAGTTTTTCATTATCATTAAAAAGGTAATCTTTATCCTTTAAATCGTTACCTCTTATCAAGCATTACATTACATACTTTTTCCCCGGAAATGGACATTACTTAACGGGTCATTAATAAACCCAGTTCATTTAGCTTTATCATTATCTTGATCATTATAATTTAGATAAAAGACCCTTTTATCTTATCTTACCATTTTTCTTTCATTATAAATTATCCTTTATAAAGGGTGCTTATCATTATCAAACGGGACATTAACCCAATTTTTCAACTTTTTATCAAAAGCATTATCAAATTTAGCATTATCTTATCTTTTTCATATCAATAAATTATCATTAAAATTACGGGACTTTGGTTTTTTATCTTTTACATTACAGGAATTGGGGGGAATCATTATCATTATCATTTTTTCATGATCGGGATCATTTCATTTTCATATTACGGTTTAAAGACCCAAATGATACTTACAACTTTAGCGGGATATCATTATCTTTTACAATCGGGAGCATTAGTCATATAATAAATTACCTTTGCCATTACAGGACTTTTATCAATCTTACCCTTTACAATAGCATTATCAACCTTTCTTTATCAACTTTACCCATTTTCTTATCTTTAGCATTTACCCATATATTTAGCATTTTACTTATCATTATCATTACATTATAAATTATAAATTTCTACCCTTTACTTTTAAGTATCATTTATCAGAAATCTTAACTTTTTCATTATAAAAGTAGGGGATTTTTATCGTTTGATTTTCATGTATATTACATGATCAATCGGTAATAGATTTTTTAAAAGTTTACATTATGCATTATCATGAGCTTTTTCATAATCGGTTAATTCCAATCATGATAAAATTATCATTATAAATTATCATTATGGATTTTTACATTTTGCATTAGCAGATCATTACAAAATCTTTTCATTAAAATTACCCAATGGTTTTCTTTACCATTACCCTTTATCATTATCTTATCTTTATAAATTCTTTCAGGGGATTTCAGTACATATCTTTAAGCGGGATCATTAGGGTTCATGATAAAAAGCGGGTATCAATAAATTACATTACATTTACCCTTTAAATCATTAGTTCCATTATTCAGTACATTATCATTATCGGGGATCTTTATCAATTTCTTTTACATGAACATGACATTTTTCAACCATTAAAAATTATGCTTTAAATCGGGATAAATTCCCCTTTACATTGTCATTTATCTTGATCATCACCCTTATCAATCATAATCAGTACGGAGATCATTACAAAATTAAAGCGATATTTCAACATTTTAGATCAATTTCTTTTCATGTATAAAGGTTACCCCAAATTAACATTACATTATCTTTATCTTTAGCCGGGAAAATCAACGGAAAAACATTAATTCCAAATCATTATCATGGTTATCTTTATTCATTATAAATTTTAAATTTTTTCCCGGGATCATTATAAATTATCATTATCATTATCATTAGTTTTTATCAACATTTCTTCGATTTTTCTTTTTGTAACAGTAGCTTTTAACTTTTTAAAATCTTTAAAAAAGGGATCATTTTCATTATCAACAGAGCATTTAACTTACATTATATTATTCATATAACAATATTATAAACTCTACAATTTTTGAAAATTTAGGGGGGTTATCACTCATTATAAATTAGAAAGGGGTTTCAATATCATTACAAAAACATTATCTTTCATTATTCTTACCAAGGGGGTTAAGAGACATTAAAAAACAAATTTCATTACATTATCAGAACATTATTTCATTATATTTTAAGCAATCATATTTATGCTATTAGCTTATCAACAAAAAAATTACAGGAAAACTTACTTTACGGGACCATTTCATTACATTACATTCTCAAACATTTACTTTAAAATAATCATTACATTACATTATCTTATCATTATCATTATCATTTTTCCTTAGAAAGGTGAATCCCTTTATCAGTTCCATTAAATCAGGGGATAAATTACTTAAGGGAAATTTCATTATCAATTTTTTAAATCATTAGCATGACATACTATCTTTACCATTATCAGGATCATTATCATTATTTTTTATCTTTACATTATAAATAATTTTTGGAGTTCTTTATCATTTCTTTATCATTACCCCATTACATGATCAATTTTTTAAAATTATCATTACAGGACAATGGACATTATCTTAGGGGGGACTTTTTCATGGTAAAATTAAATCTTTTTCCCCATATCTTACCCATTATCTTAAATCTTTAATATATTATCATTTTTACATTTTTCTTTTAATCATTTCATTATCTTTGATAAATTTTCATTATCTTTATCATTATCATTATCATTTCATTACAGTATTCATTATCTTTATCTTTAACCCTTTTAGCATTATCTTTATAAATGATCATTAGTTTATCTTTATCATTGAATTATCATTTTTTCATTTAGTTGGGCATTATCATTAAATCAATTAATTTTAGGATTACAAATCAGGAGCATTTCATTACATTTTTTAAATTATAATTACCTTACAGGGACAATTTTAATCGGGAATCCATTATCATTTTTCCATTAGTAAACAACAACATTACATATTTTTTCATTTGGGGGGCAACATTACCTTTATCATTATCTTTTTCCATTACATTACAAACATTACATTACAATTATCAACATTTATCATATTTTTTCATTATCATTATCCAACCTTACCCATTTCTTTATCTTTTATCAATTACTTTATCATTATCAATATTATCAATCATTATCTATTCCTTTAAATCAAACATTTTAGGGGGCAACAAAACCGGATTTATAAAATTTTTCAAATTTTCCTTATCTTTTATCTTTAGCCACATTAAAATCTTTACATTATAAATAAATTATTTTTACTTTTAATTCCCAAAAGGGGACAAATCAAGCAGTTAACATTTAAATTAGCCAAGGGCTTTATATTATCAGGAGCATTAGTCGGTTAAATTATCATTACATTTCAAATTATCCATTTCCCATTTTTCTTTAATTTCATTACCCTTATTTTGTATCAATCAAAGCATTATCAAAATCTTTATAAATACAAAAAATCATTTTCATTATCTTATCATTTTTCTATCATTATCAGGAAACCCCAAATTACATTATCGGAATTCAAAACATTATCAAACCCCCTTTAAAATTACATTGATTCCCATTGACATTACCCAATTATAAATTTTATCTTTACATTTATCATTAAAAATTTTGGGGTAGTTATCATTTTCCTTTATCTTTAACCCAATAGCCATTATCAGTATCTTATCTTCTTTTACCCAATTACAGAAATAATTATCAAAGCTCTTTAAATCAATCAACATTATCATTATCATTATCAAACATTACAAAATTCTTACCCTTAGCATTAGTCATTTCAAAAAATCATTATTCATGTATCGGGACATTATAAAGGTTAGCATTATAAATTTTTCATTAGCAGTATCAACCAGTATCTTTTATCATTATCGGGGTTATTTCTTGGGGGTTTCCATTTACCCATTAACATTAAACTTTACATACTTTAGCTTTCATTTTTCAAATCATTAATCATTACCCCAGAAATCATTTTATCTTTATCATTATAAATTATCATGGATCATTTAATCATTATCAAATCTTGACGGGGTTACATTTACTACATACCCCCAATTTCATTAGATTACCCCACTACATTTATAAAAATCGGGATAGGCATTTCATTAATCAATCACTTACCCATTTTTGCAGGGGGTTTCACAGCCAACTTAACTTATCATTACCCGGGAACCATTATCTTTATCTCATAATTTTTCATTATCAAAACGGGACTTTAAGCATAATCATTACATTAGCCATCACCTTATCATTACATTACGGGATAAATTTTTTTAAGAAATTTAAATTTTCCCATTTCCCATTACCAACATTAATCAACATTAACCCTTATCATTATCATGATCATTTCTTCATTATCAATCGTACTTTATCATTATCATTTTTCATTATCGAATCATTATTTCATTTGATCAGGATCCATTATCTTTATCTCACGGGATCATATCTTACATTTTCCTATCATTATCAATTATCAACATTCCCCATTACATTACAGTGATTAATAAAACACAACATTTTATTAACCAACCATTAGTTACAATCTTACATATTATTTTTTATTCAACCATTACAGGTTTAAGGGGGTCATTATCTTTTGGCATTACAACATTACAACCCATTTATTCATTACTTTTAAATCAATCAATAAAGGACCTTATCAACATTACAACGGAATCATTACCTTTACCTTAGCATAAAATGGGAAGAAAGTAGCATTACATTACATTATCGGACAACAATACAAATTTATCAAAATCATTACATATAAAATTTTCATTATCATGATCTTTATCTTTTATCCATAATTTATCAAAATTTTATCTTTAGCAATAAAATTATAAACTTAATCAACAACAATCATTAAAACTTTAAAATTACTTTCAAATCATTAACCATTACTTAAAATTTTTCCCAACAAAACTTTATAAATTTACATTTATCATTAACAGTTATCATTATCATTTATCATTTTTATATCATTATCATTTCTTTACATTAGTCATTACTTTGACATTACCATTATCAAGCTTATTCAACGGAGAATCACAGAAATTATCAAATCTTTTTAAATTTCCCTTTTTTCATTACATTAGTCGGTTGTCAAATCATTATCATTATCATACATTTTTCTTTTATCAACTTTATCATTACATTATCGTATAAATACATGATCTTTTATCTTTAATCTTTATCTTTAGTTTATCATTATCATTTTTCATTGAACATTATCATTATTTTATCATTAATCAAAATTCATTTTTTAAATTTTATTATCACTTGCCCATTATCATTATCATTTTTCATTATCTTATCTTTTATATTATCATTTTTTCAGAAAGCATTACATTATCAGGTTTCTTTCCTTTAACCTTTATCATTACATTATCAACTTTAACATTAAATATTATCATTAAACATTATCATTTCCTTTTTCATGACTTTATCATTTTCAATATTCCTTTATCATACATTACATTACATTTATCATTACAAGTTTTCCATTATCATTTTTTTTTAGTTTTGGGGGCAGTTTTTCATTATCTTTTATCATTACCATTACTTTACGGGACCGTACAACAATCTTTTACATTTTTTTTTACATAAAAATTGCCTTTGCTTATCATTTCATTTACTTTATTTCATTTTTCTTTATCATTATCTTTTCCCATTGGCGAATTATCTTTAACATTATCATTACCTTTACATTATATATATTATCATTATCAATTATCTATCCATTTTTCAAATCTTTATTATTACATTTATCTTTATCATTTATCCATTTCATTAAAATCATATCATGATAAAATTCTTTCATTACCTTTCATATCTTTATCATTATAAAAATTTTTTACCCCCCATTGATCATTACCCAATTTATCATTACCCAATTAAAACATTACATTTTTTCACCCCCCCCACCCCACAAGGGGGAAAACCCTTTTTCCCTCAAAAAACCCCCAACCCCCAAAAACCCCAAACCCCCCTTTAAAAGGTATAAATTTTCCCCAAAACACCCGAACGGGTAAAAAGACGCGAAAAATTATTTTTTTAAATTTTTAAAATTTAAAAAAATTCCCAAAATTTTTGGGAAAACCCCCCCATCCACCCCCAAAAAGGGGGGAAATTCCAACCCTGTTTTTTAAAAGGCAGCATGGGGGAAAAATATGAGCACAATCCACAAGACCATTTAAAAAAACAAATTAATATTATTTTTTTGGAAAATTCCAAATGTTTTTTTAAACTTTTAAAATTTTCCAAAAAAACCATTTTTTCCCCCTTAAATACCGCAGCAAAAAACAAAAGTAAAAGATAAGATTTTTTAAGGGGGAAAAAAAGAAAAATTTTTACCCCCCAAAAATTTTTTCATAAAAGGGTTTTTTAAAAAACCCCCAAATTTTTTAAATTTTGGGAAAATTTTTAAAAACCCCCTTTTAAATAAATTTTTAGAAAAAAATTTTTAATATATAAAAAAACCAACTCAGAAAAATCCAAAAAAAATTTTTCAAACCTTTATCCCCTCATCATGGGTGGTCTTTAAAAGGGGAGAGTGGCCCATCCCCCATGCGGTAAAAAAGCTTTTTTTAAAAAAAAAAAAAGGGACTGTATCTAAATTAACACTACTAAATAATTTGACCCAAAAACCCAAAACTCGAAGCTTAATTTTACGCGTTCGCCGAAAAGAGAACAGAATAGGAGGGGGGAAAATAAAAAAAATTTCCCCACACCCCCTATATTTACCCATGTGCTTTTCCCCGAGGGGTTTCTTTTCAAATAAAAAACCCCCGTTGTGGTACAGTCAAAAAAATTTGATAAACAAGTTTTTTTTGAGTAAAATTTTTAAATCACAAAACCCCCCGAAGACGTGTGATTTTTTTTCCCCCTCCCCCGCATAAAACACTGATTTAAGTTGCGGGAAACACGAGGTAATTTTCAAATTTTTAAAAACATTACTTTTTTGGGCCCAAAAAAAAAACAAATTTTTTTTCCGGTACAAAAAAGGATTTTTTTTTCTGCACATCCAATATCAACAGATCGAAAACCCGTCAAAGTTTTTCCCCCGGAATTTTGTCAAAAAAAATTTTTCTATTTAAAAAGTTTTGCCCAAAAATTACATGAAAAACCCCCTTTTAAAAGATATTAAAAATCCTTTTTTATGAGCATGGAAAAAAAAAAAAAACAATTTTTTTAAGGAGAAATATTTGATTTTTTTTGGGGGGGGGGGGGGCCAAAAAAAAGTTTTTTCTATAAAAAACGGAAAAATATTTTCGCCCCCCTTCTCCCCGCCCCCCAAAATTTATTTTTTAAATTTTTATTGGTTCTGGGGGAAAAGGGGAAAAAAAATTTTTTAAAAATTTTGCAAAAACTTTTCGAGGCCGAGAGGAAGAAATCTTGTGATGGGGTTAAAAAAACCCCTTTACGGGCACATTTCTTTTTGACCCCTTTTTTTTTTGGGGGAAAGGGTTTGGGAAACCACAAAGAAAAAAAAAGGGGTCCCCTTTAACAAAAGAAAATTTGAGGGGGAGGAAATGTTAAAACTCAAAACACGGCCAGAGTACATATGAGGTGTTTTCACACATGTGTTTTCTCACTGTGGTGTAATTTCCACCATACAAACTCTTTTAAGCGCACACACCCATTAAATTAACACACTAATAACCCTCGTGTTAAACGTAATATTTATGTTGATATACAAATATATATCACCTGTTTAGTTCAGCTCTAGATCTAAGTAACTAACACGCCACCGTTTGGGCAAAACATTATCTAACACCATTTACACTTTATCAGTCTTTAATTCCATGTAGTGGCTTCCACTCTTGCAACAACAACAAAAAAAACCACTATACGATCGCTGTAATCGTACGATGCAATTTGAAACCAAGGGCGTGAACTCAACCTTCTCTAACGTTCGTACCATTAGCATCGTCTCATGCAAGGAAAATAGGAGGGGACTCATTTACAAGTTAATTCGGCTCACCACGGTAAAAAAAAAAAAAAAAAAAAAGCAACCCCGCCCCCTTTCCACTGTTCAACTCTATCCAGTAAAGAAGACGCGAGGATGAGACGGATATTAATTGGATTATGTTGTTCTGGACTTATGACAAGCCCCGTTACAAGATGCATACGGGCTTCCCTTGGCTGACGGTGGCTTCTAACTGAATTTGGGAAGGTAGGGAGTGGGGTGAGACGAGGGATCGGGATATCGGCTTACTTGTTCTATTCGTTAGCTTACCAATTTTCTAAAAGGAAAGTAAGGCGCCCTTTTATTAATTAATAAATGCTCCCAGTCTTAGAAGGTCACGTCAAAGTGATTATGAGGATGGGATCAATTATATCGTTATAATTTTCATTATCACTCTAGAGATGTTTTGGGATTTAGTAACCCGTGGCAAATGAAAGACGCTTACTGCAAATATAGTGTTAGAATTATCAAGTCCACTATTTGTAAATGGTATCACGACCTTTTGGGGCTGTTCATAACATGTCCTTGATTGAAATAAAACGATAGGTATTTATTCTTGTTATTATTACATTAATGCGGTTCCCACATCCCCATCGGTTAAGAAATTGTTGATACTTGTGCCTTCTATATAAAAATAAAAGGAAGCGTATTGTGTTAGTTTTGTGCGACGCCCACCCAAATCTACGGCAACGCGGAGATCTGAAAATTTTAAAAAATAGGTGGAACGGAAGGGGTCCGAATGCACCTCAAAGCCGGGTTTTTAAAATTTTAATTAGCTTTTTAACTAGGCTTTTTTAGTAAATTTTTGAAGAAAATATTTTAATCGGCTTAGAATTACCTTTCAAAGATAACGTTTCCATTTGAAATCGGGCACCATGGGGAAGGGGGCCTTTTATAATTCTTATACCACCGTGGGTCACGGACACGCCACGCGGGATTGTTGTATATAATTATGATCACATGGTCAAACCCATAAAACTCAATTTATACTGGATTTCCCGATGATGTACAGTCGGGGCTTAAATCCCGGTTAGGTGTATTTTGAGTTATATTTACTAAATTTTTTATTATTATCCCTCCAATAAATGTTAGTGCATTGTCACTAGCGTTAAGTGTTTGTGACTGTCACAGCATGGCTAGAACTACTACCAAGGCTGGTATAACTCATCACAACATGGCTAGAACTACTAAACCATGGCTGGTATACTCATCACAACATGGCTAGAACTACTACCAGGCTGTTACCTCATCACAACATGGCTAGAACTACTACCAGGCTGGTATACTCATCACAACAGGCTAGAACTACTACCAGGCTGGTATACTCACACAACAGGCTAGAACTACTACCAGGCTGGTATACTCATCACAACATGGCTAGAGCTACTACCAGGCTGTAACTCGTCACAAACATGGCTAAGGCTACTACCAGGCTGGTTTACTCGTCCACAACCTGGCTAGAGTAGTCGATCATCAGTCTTGCTGGTTCCAGCGTTACTCTGTGGTCAAGTTCCACCGGGGAATACTGGGAATGTAGGTATGGAAAGAGGGGGTTTGAAAAATTGGTGTTCTATTCACCACGTGCTGTATAAACGCAGGATTACTACTTTAGGGATATTTAACATGTCAGCCAACACTTTCATGATGACATTAGGTAAATCATGATAAATGATCCATCTGTCACCAGAGTCGAGTGACAACTAATCTCCGATGGTCATTTGGGCCCATTTGTGACATGGTTTATGATACATCGAGTTGACCTAATAATTGGTATTTTTATTATACGTTCAAAGCAAAATTTTTTTTAAAGGTGGGAGAGTAGGTATCTTAAGTTAAGGGCAGGTTTTTTTTTTTGCAGTTTTTATGGCAAACTTTTTTTTTTTTTGCTCAACTAAATAAAGTACTTCCTCAGTAGAAACATAGAGTTTAATTTTCTTCACAAGCTTATATCAACAGTTCTTGAATATCGGTCATGAGTAGGAGCCTGTAATTTTATTTAGTTTTAGCCTACAAAATATGAACATAAATGTATAGCATAAACATTTAACATATTTTGAAAGATATGTAAGAATGGGAAAATCTATAAATTGAATAAGCCTTAATACCCCAAATTAATAATACAAACATAGCTTTGGGTTCCATTTTCTTCATAAGTTGGTATTCATCTATTCTCCCGACCAAAGAGAAATGTGGAAATGAGATGATCATATCCAAGAATTAAGGTTTTTACAGCTCGTTGACTTGTGTTTACAAATTGACACACCGCGCGATAAGACGTGCTGCTGAGGCAACGCCGTATTCCCTCTCCTTCACTAGCATGAATAAACGTCAGACACAAAGTTACGTTACGGCAACTGTAATCCTCTCTCTAAAGTCATCATACCTGTCTTGGACGTTGCATTCTGCCATTCCTTCACTGAATACATTCCATTATAAAGGTACAGGTTGCCTGAAAATTAGTAACATATAATTTAAATGTATTATCCCCAAAAAATGCATAAAAATAATATTACGATAAAATGACTCGCAAAATATAAATTTTATGTGATAGCTTTGAAATGTGTAGATTTCAGTAAAATATGCAGAAATATGTCAAATTAAAACTGAAAATAAAGTCTCTAACAACCTAATCCGTTGACATTTCACTTCACATTTCTAACTGGTAAGATTAAAATATGTAACTATATAAAAAGCTGGGCTCTAGTCATGAACATAGCGGCATTAGATGATACACTTTTTAAATTAAGAGAAAAAGTTGTCATAAAATTCCAGGAAAATCTTGACAGACACATGTGTAGAAAACTAAACATCGAGTCAGTTTTCAAAGTCAGACTAAGTACGCCTCAAGTGCGGCGCTTATACTAAATATCGGACGACCCCTACCTAGACCAGAATGAACGGGCCAGTTTCGCATATGAACATACTTGATTTGGCCCACTTTATTCTGGTCAGGGTAGGTGCCGTCCGGTATTTAGTATAGTAACCGCACTTGAGAGGTACCAAGTTTTGACTATAAAGTTTCTTCTATGTTTCTACTTAATAATTACTTCATTTATTTTGTCCAAGAAATAGTTTATATATAAAAACTGCTAAAATACTGTTCTTGAAACGCGTTATTTACATTATACGTAACTAATTAATATATATGGAGCAGTGTTTTTACAGGCTATGTTAATTGAACGATTTTATGAGCAGAGTTTTGAGAGTTTACTGATAAAAACTCAATTTAGACAAGTATTTTAATAATATCAACTAATGCCCTCTCCTTAAAAAAACCAAAAGAAACACGCTTTGGTAATCAAATAGTTCAAGGTGTCACATGTCACTATCGTAATGGACTGGAATACAAAATTACGGGAATATCAGGGTTCGAATACCAGTCGGGTGTACTAAGGGGGGTATTTATTCCTAGACGAATTTCTACTCTCCCCTCCAAAAATAACATAACAATATATTTCCTGTGATGAGTTAATTTTTAAGTAATATAACATTAAAGAAAGTATGTTTGCTTAGAAAGTGCAGGTTAAATATTTAAAAACACAATTGTTTTAGTAGAGAGTGTGTACTGTGTATGTGTTGAAGGATATCATAGCAGTCAAATTACGCCAAGAGATCCCCTCTGCCAGACACAAAACAAGAGCTAATGGCTATTCCTCCCCACACCCCCTCATTTCATGATCTCGCCCAAGGCCAAGGCCGTGGATGACAGAAGCGTCTCCAGTTTCATCGGCAACAATGGAAACTAAACACCCCCCCCCCCCCCGGTTGGATATTAAATATAACACCCTCATCCCTCTACGAGAGGCAGAGAAATCAGAATTAGTCAGGTACGCTACACGCGTGGTTAGGGACGTGATCTTTCAGCCCCCCCCCCCCCCCCTTGCCCCCTTTCCATTCCACACGCGCGTCATGACAATGCCTGCCCTAATTTACGGTCCTGATTGTTCCTCTTCCGCAACAATGAGATAGTCACACAGATTAATCCTATTGTCACGGTTTTTTTTTGTATTTTTTAAGTATAGGATTTTTTTTTTTCTTTTTAAATTGTATCAGTTCCATCGGTAGGAAACTTGCGCACAGGTAGCGACTGTAATTACGGTCCATACAACAAGATGCTTTATGACGTGGTGCGTAATTTTAATAAAGGTCATCCATAAAACACGTAACGCTTTTATTTTTACCTTATTTTGACCAACCACACCTTCTTCTAACCCCATGTAACACCCAAGTAATCATTTAGATTGACACCGCCCCTCCCCTAAACAGTGTTACGTAACTTTTTCAAATCAGGAGTGAATGTAAATTACTTCATACGTAAGCTTTTGTGACACTAAAAGATGGACAAGAGATTTAATACTACTCAGAAACAATTTTAAATCCTTGAATATAAATGATTATTTCAACACTAAAGGTGACCTGGTGGTCTAGAGGTAAGGTGTTGGACTTCTGTGCTGGGGTCCGGGGTTCAATCCTCGGTTCCGGCACAGATTTATCTGATTACCGAACCCTTCCTACACCTCTGACAAGACATCTTGTGAATGTGGGGAATGCCAGACCTCCACCGTGGTTCGGATTCTACGTTAAACTGTAGGTCCCTCCATTTCATCTCACTATCACCCTACCATTACACATTAGCGTGGTGCGTATAACTCGAACGGGGTAGTAAAGACGCAGTGCTAATAATAATAATAATAAAATTCAACACTAGAATATAAGTATGAGAACTATGTCTTCCCCCATGTAGACATCATACCACCCCCCACCCCTGCTCCGTTCTCAACACGTTGCGTGGTTTAATGGATAACCACCTGATAGTTATGTGAACAGTATTTTATGATTTGAGGTATTTAAGGTGGGATGGAAGGGGACTGGCAAAGGTTGTAGTAGAATACATTATCGTGTATGAGAACAGGTAGGGGGAAAGTGTAAGTGTGTGTGTGTATCCCCCCACTCCTCCCCCTTTCCCTCCCCTCCCGCGCCGTAGTCTCGCGTGTTTCCAGGGAGTCCTCCCCTCCCCCCTGATGATCCAGAGGGACATTGGGAGGGTGAAGGGGAAGGGTGTAGGAGATGTGGGGGGATGATTCGTCGGAGGAGACGGTGGTCGCGAGGGACGGGTAGTATGATTGGTTCAGGAAGTCCCCTCACCCCTTTCCCTCGACGGGTTATCGGAGTTCTCCCCCCTCTCTCCCTCCTCTCGCTCGGAAGGCTGTTCATGTTTCAGAACGGAAATGCCCCCTCACCCCTTTCCCTCCGGGGGGTGTACCCTCCTTGGGCAGGAGTTTCTCCCTCTCTCTCTCGCTCCTACGGCTATACCACTCTTATACAGGCATCCACCAAGCAAATGAGGCTACACTTCCAGGAATAATGTTTTTTCATACTCTCATCATGGTACATTCATGAATAAACCTTTTTTTCAAAACATATCGGAAAATGGTGTGTTTGTTTTCTCATCCTCCCTGAGGCTACACTTCCAGGAATAATGTTTTTTACTCATGGTACATTCATGAATAAACCTTTTTTTCAAAACATATCGGAAATGGTGTGTTTGTTTTCCCATCCTCCCTCCAAGCAAATGAGGCTACACTTCCAGGAATAATGTTTTTTTCATACTCTCATCATGGTACATTCATGAATAAACCTTTTTTCAAAACATATTGGAAAATGGTGTGTTTGTTTTCCCATCCTCCCACCAAGCAAATGAGGCTACACTTCCAGAATAATGTTTTTTTCATACTCTCATCATGGTACATTCATGAATAACCTTTTTTCGGAAAATGGTGTGTTTGTTTTTCTCATCCTCCCACCAAGCAAATGAGGCTACACTTCCAGGAAGAATGTTTTTACTCATGGTACATTCACGAATAAAACTTTTTTCGGAAGATGGTGTGTTCCCCTCCTCACACCAAGCAAATGAGGCTACACTTCCAGGAATAATGTTTTTACTCATGGTACATTCACGAATAAACCTTTTTTCGGAAGATGTTGTGTTTGTTTTCCTATCCTCCCCGAGGCTACACTTCCAGGAATAATGTTTTTTCATACTCTCATCATGGTACATTCATGAATAAACCTTTTTTCAAAACATATCGGAAAATGGTGTGTTTGTTTTCCCATCCTCCCACCAAGCAAATGAGGCTACAAATTCCAGGAATAATGTTTTTTCATACTCTCATCATGGTACATTCATGAATAAACCTTTTTTCAAAACATATCGGAAAATGGTGTGTTTGTTTTCCCATCCTCCCACCAAGCAAATGAGGCTACACTTCCAGGAATAATGTTTTTACTCATGGTACATTCATGAATAAACCTTTTTCAAAACATATCGGGAAAATGGTGTGTTTGTTTTCCTATCCTCCCTGAGGCTACACTTCCAGGAATAATGTTTTTTCATACTCTCATCATGGTACATTCATGAATAAACCTTTATTCAAAACATATCGGAAAATGTGTTTTTGTTTTTTCCATCCTCTCCGAGGCTACACTTCCAGGAATAATGTTTTTACTCATGGTACATTCACGAATAAACCTTTTTTTTCAAACATATCGGAAGATGATGTTTTGTTTTCTCATCCTCCCATCATGCAAATGAGGCTACACTTCCAGGAATAATGTTTTTTACATACTCTCATCACGGTACATTCACGAATAAACCTTTTTTCGGAAGATGATGTGTTTGTTTTTCCATCCTTCCACCAAGCAAATGAGGCTACACTTCCAGGAATAATGTTTTTTACATACTCTCATGATGGTACATTCACGAATAAACCTTTTTTTCAAAACATATCGGAAGATGATGTGTTTGTTTTTCCATCCTCTCACCAAGCAAATGAGGCTACACTTCCAGGAAGAATGTTTTTTCATACTCTCATCATGGTACATTCACGAATAAACCTTTTTTTTTTCAAAACATATCGGAAGATGATGTGTTTTTTTTCCATCCTTCCACCAAGCAAATGAGGCTACACTTCCAGGAATAATGTTTTTTCATACTCTCATCACGGTACATTCACGAATAAACCTTTTTTTTGGAAGAATGATGTGTTTGTTTTTTCCATCCTCCCACATGCAAATGAGGTTACACTTCCAGGAAGAATGTTTTTCATACTCTCATCATGGTACATTCACGAATAAACCTTTTTTTTTTTCAAAACATATCGGAAAATGGTGTGTTTGTTTTCTCATCCTTTCACCAAGCAAATGAGGCTACACTTCCAGGAAGAATGTTTTTCATACTCTCATCATGGTACATTCACGAATAAAACTTTTTTCGGAAAATGATGTGTTTTTTTTCCATCCTCTCACCAAGCAAATGAGGTTACACTTCCAGGAATAATGTTTTTCATACTCTCATCATGGTACATTCACGAATAAACCTTTTCGGAAAATGGTGTGTTTGTTTTCCCATCCTCCCTCCAAGCAAATGAGGCTACACTTCCAGGAATAATGTTTTTCATACTCTCATCATGGTACATTCACGAATAAAACTTTGTTTCAAAACATATCGGAAAAATGATGTGTTTGTTTTCCCATCCTCCCACCAAGCAAATGAGGCTACACTTCCAGGAATAATGTTTTTTTCATACTCTCATCATGGTACATTCATGAATAAACCTTTTTCGGAAAATGGTGTGTTTGTTTTCTCATCCTCCCACCAAGCAAATGAGGCTACACTTCCAGGAAGAATGTTTTTACTCATGGTACATTCACGAATAAACTTTTTTCGGAAGATGGTGTGTTCCATCCTCCCACCAAGCAAATGAGGCTACACTTCCAGGAATAATGTTTTTTACATACTCTCATCATGGTACATTCACGAATAAACCTTTTTTTTCAAAACATATCGGAAGATGATTGGTTTGTTTTTCCATCCTCCCACCATGCAAATGAGGTTACACTTCCAGGAATAATGTTTTTTCATACTCTCATCACGGTACATTCACGAATAAACCTTTTTTCGGAAGATGATGTGTTTGTTTTTCCATCCTCCCACCATGCAAATGAGGTTACACTTCCAGGAATAATGTTTTTTACATACTCTCATCACGGTACATTCACGAATAAACCTTTTTTTCAAAACATATCGGAAAATGGTGTGTTTGTTTTCCATCCTCCCACCATGCAAATGAGGTTACACTTCCAGGAATAATGTTTTTTACATACTCTCATCATGGTACATTCACGAATAAACCTTTTTTCGGAAGATGTTGTGTTTGTTTTTCCATCCTCCCTGAGGCTACACTTCCAGGAATAATGTTTTTTCATACTCTCATCACGGTACATTCATGAATAAACCTTTTTTTTCAAAACATATCGGAAGATGATGTGTTTGTTTTTCCCATCCTCCCACCAAGCAAATGAGGTTACACTTCCAGGAATAATGTTTTTTCATACTCTCATCATGGTACATTCACGAATAAACCTTTTTTTCAAGACATATCGGAAAATGATGTGTTTGTTTTCCATCCTCCCACCATGCAAATGAGGTTACACTTCCAGGAATAATGTTTTTACTCATGGTACATTCTTGAATAAACCTTTTTTTCAAGACATATCGAAGATGGTGTGTTTGTTTTCTCATCCTCCACCAAGCAAATGAGGCTACACTTCCAGGAAGAATGTTTTTACTCATGGTACATTCACGAATAAAACTTTTTTCGGAAGATGGTGTGTTCCATCCTCACATCAAGCAAATGAGGCTACACTTCCAGGAATAATGTTTTTACTCATGGTACATTCACGAATAAACCTTTTTTCGGAAGATGTTGTGTTTGTTTTTCCATCCTCTCACCAAGCAAATGAGGCTACACTTCCAGGAAGAATGATGATACATTCGCGAATAAAACTTTTTCGGAAGATGTTGTGTTTGTTTTTACATCTTCTCCGAGGCTACACTTCCAGGAAGAATACCCCTTATTCATCTCCATTTCAGGAATTCAAAACCTAAAAAATTTTTAGAATTAAAACGAGGAGATCGAGGTTCGAATCTTGATCAGCTGAACTAAGGCTTGGTTTTTCCACTCTCCCTACAAGCAAATGCGGGTTCCTAATTCAACCTTCCCAATTAGCGTAATTAGTACTCTGAACGATTTTACACTCTCATAATGCACAAATGATGGTACATTTGTTACATTGTGAACGTACAAATTTGTATGTGTATATCATTCTATCTGTCTTATATAAGAATTAAAACGAGGAGATCGAGGTTCGAATCTTGGTCGGGTGAACTAGGGGGTTGGTTTTTCCACTCTTCCTTCAAGCAAATGCGGGTTCCTAATTCAACCCTCCCAATTCCCAATTAGTACTCTGAACGATTTTACACTCTCATCATGCACAAATGATGGTACATTTATTACATTGTGAACGTACAAATTTGTACGTGTATATCATTCTATCTGTCTTATATAAGAATTATAACGGGGAGATCGAAGTTCGAATCTCGCTCGGGTGAACTAGAGGGTTGGTTTTCCGCTCCCCCTCCAAGCAAATGCGAGTTCTTAATTCAACCTTCCCAATTCCCAATTAGTACTCTGAATGATTTTACACGAATGATGGTACATTTGTTACATTGTGAACGTTCAAGTTTGTGTGTATATATTCGAAATTCATATAAGAATTAAAAAGGGGGATCCAGGTTCGAATCTTGGTCAGGTGAACTGAGGGTTGGCTTTTTTTCACTCTCCCTTCAGGCAAATGCGAGTTCCCAGTACTCTGAATGATTTTACACACACTCATCATGTGCAAATGATGCTACATTCAGATATAAACTTTTTTCGTACATATCGGAAGACGACGTGTTTGTGAAGAACAAGGTTCGAATCTCGATAGTGTGAACTGAGGACGGTTTTTCCACTCCCTCTTCATGCACCTTACATAACCCGAACGGGTAGTAGCGAGATAGTTTAGATTTAAATCCTTTCTTATGACGGGGTAGGGTTCCTCAGGCTGAGGGTCTGACGTCGTAGCTTTGGCCATGCCTGGACACGTCGGTGTGAAGATTATCAATCCAGGACTCGATTCCCGGGAGTCCGAGCTTCAGGGTCCGGGCTTGGTTCCATGGCTACACGACGCCTCAGGGTCCGAGCTTCAATCCCTGGCAAAGACATACATATCTTCCGGATTCGGACATGACTGAGATACTAGAAAATGAATAAATTAGTATATTTTAGAGAAATTCTCATCTCGAGCCTCCTCGCATCAAGCAGGAATGATGATACAAAGAACCCTACTCATCCATGTAGGACAAGGTGATGGACTTCTACGTCAACGATCTGCGGCGAGTAGTTGTAAAGTTAGAGTAATAGAGCGTTCACGTAATTTATGCACCGAGATTCTTTTAAGAAAGTCTTGGCATTCCCGATACAAGGCAGTAAAGACCCACAGTTCTCTGTAAGTAGCCGCATTCTTTTCCTACCTCTGGCCCGATTATGAAGTCATCAAGGTGGGAAGTTTAGAAAAGAAGAAAAGTGCAAAAGGGTTTGAGAAAGATAGAGAGCATTTCAAAAAAAAAGGTATTGTTAATGTTGAAAGGGATACTAACAGACTCTTAGGTTTTGTATAAAATTATGTTTAAAATTGGTTAATTACTTAAAACTATACAATCTTTGGGAAGTTTGCCCTAGTTTGTTAAACCTTTTTATTTTCCAGTGCGTCTAGTACACGTTCGTGCTATATGTAGATATCAGATAAATGAAGCTGTAATTAATACCTACTTTGGTAGCTGCTTGGTCTAATGGTTCATTCTCGCGAGGGACTGGATTGCTAATGACATGGAGAGCGTGGTTCGAATCCTGGTTTTCCAATCTCCTTTAACTTAAATGCAGTTACACTTACTCACTAGCGGTATTAGCCTATACGCGTTAACATGAATCGATTGTAAGAAGTGATGCTAATATATACACATTTATGTTCCTAAATTTTT
Organism: Timema cristinae; assembly: GCA_039000515.1. NCBI lineage: Eukaryota > Metazoa > Arthropoda > Insecta > Phasmatodea > Timematidae > Timema > Timema cristinae. The sequence goes on from JBCFYV010002230.1 coordinate 55,057, forward strand.
GGATTGTGAGAAGCCCTCGAAGACGCTCACATGCAAATAGTTGAGATTTTAGCTCCAGAAAGCAATATTAAAGCCTGACTCAATCTACGGATACCACTAATTAGAGAGGTAATACAACTCATTGCGGTGTGGTTTTCTGTATTCTACTGTAGAAAACTGTGGAAATGGGATAAGTGAAACTTTTTAAGGCATTTTAAAATAATACCTTTAACAGTTTATTCTGCAAAGAACTCTGAATGACAGGAAGGCGTTATAATTCTATTTAACGGAATGTAATAACTATGAAGGTTTCTCACTACAACCGAAATGATATAAAATTTCCCACTCCTCCCTGGGACCATCATAATGGAATTTCGAGCGAAAGTACGTCCGAGTCAGATTCGAACCCCGGTATCGTTAGTTAGTCTCTCATCGTGTAAATACGTTTGAGTCAGTCTAGTTTACTGTGAGAGTAGTCTCCTTAAACCATGATGATGTAATAAACCCGTGCGAAAGGTTTTTTTCTCTCAATACGTTTGAGTCAGATTCGAACCCCGTTACTGTCGAAAGTATTTTTTCTCTCAATACGTCCGAGTCAGATTCGAAGTCTGGTATCGTTAAACCATGATGATGTAATAAACCCGAGCGAAAGGTTTGCACCCTCCAAATGAGGACCGCCCCCTCCCCCTTTCCTAATTCCTGCTCTCGTACGCAGCTGGAGTTGGCGCATAGGGAACGAGGAGGGTGGACTCTTCTCAGGGAATTAAACGCGCACCCGGTAGGAAACGAGGGATGAGGAATGAGGTCCGGAAACAAGGATCAAGCCCTCCACTCATAAAGTCTGCCAGCGGTCTGATTTCCTACTATACCAAACAACTGATCTGCTAAACTATGCCAAACAGCTGATGATCTGTTATACCACTCATCTGATATACTATACCAGGCAACTGTTGATCTACTATTGATTAATGTTAGCGCTTTAAAAAATATGCTAATTTAGTATGTATCTGTTTAAATAGAGTTTTGATTAATGTCACTAGAAAAAGACTTCAGAAAAAAGCATGCGTATGTTTTGATTACAAGGATCAAGCCTCAACTATACCAAACAGCTAATCTGATATACTATACCAGAGCCAAAACAGCCGATGATCTGTTATACCGAACATCTGATCTACTATACCAAGCAACTGTTGATCTACTATAGCAGACACTTGACGATCTACTATATCAAACAGCAGATCTATTATTGATTAATGTTAGCGCTTAAAAAAAGCTAATTTAGTATGTATCTGTTTTGATTAATGTCGCTAGAAAAAGACTTGAGAAAAAAAGCAGGTGTAATGTTAGTGCTTTAAAAAATATGCTAATTTAGTATGTTACTAGAAAAATGTTAGTGCTTTAAAAAAGACTTGAGAAAAAAAAATACGCTAATTTAGTATGTATCTGTAATTTCTCGAACTAACCTCAACAGGGGGGCAGGCCAGAATACATTTATCTTCTTAGAAGGAGCTTTACGTGGAGGGGGATGGGAACCCTCTTTCCGGAAAGTGTGGGAAAATCTTAATGTTCGATGTAGAGGGGGAACATGTAGGGTTTTTTTCTCTCCCACGACCCTCCTGAGCTGGAGTACTGATGAAGGAAATATAGCTTGAGCCTATTGGAGGACTCTCAACAATCGCCTCTTCTATAAATGTTCCACCATTCGTCTCTCAAACAAAGCTTCAGTCAGATTTTTCTCTCCCACGACCCTCCCGAGCCAGAATACTGATGAAAGAATATAGCTTGAGCCTATTGGAGGACTCTCAACAATCATCCCTTCTATAAATGTTCCACCGTTCGTCTCTCAAACAAAGCTTCAGTCAGATTTTGATCATGAGCACAGCTCGAGACCATGCACTGGTGAGCTCTCCTCGTCACTCGTGAGTTTATCCTGGGTTCAGTATTACGTGCACGGGTAAGTACAAGACATTGGCTGAGAGGGTAAGGGTCAAACTTCCGCCCCTTCCTCTGTAACCCGTACAGGCTTTACGGTTCACATCTGTATGAACTTTCCGAGTCACACGCTGACTCCTTATATATAGAAGTAAGCTTTCTAGATGAGATCATTAGTTACTATCTACATTCTAGAGGAAAATATCTCAGCAAACAGTAAGGTGGTTCACCATGTTGATTGATATGCAAGGATACTTGAGTGAAGAAATAGTATTCATATTCAAAGAGTTGAGTGTTTTACATTTCGAGCCCTTCGAGGAGATCAACTACAAGTTTCTTCCGCCGTTCAAGATTGATAACCTCTCGACTTCAAGCTTGAGAAACGTAAGTTATCTAACTCAATATTATCATGGGTTATCTTGGTACGGAGGGGAAGTACAGTACTCGAATCTTCGTCCTATTTTATTTTCTCATCTAGAGCGGTACACAACGCCACCGACAATCTACATTAAAGGTGCTGAGAAGATGAAATGGTTACCGAAGATAAGTATAACTTTCGCGAGCTAGGTGAACTCGGCTGTCCTTCTCTGAGTAAACTTAAAAAACTGTACAAGGTGGACAAGTGTCCTACACATTCTGATACTATTTACTCCTGTGCTACGGAAAATGTGAGAGTAATCAACGAATGGTTTAAGTCTGATCAAGCGAGACTTTTACGGTCGGACTAAGTGAGGGGGAGAACACGCAGTATAACTAAAAAACTATATGAACATGATAAATGTAGGTTGTCTAAGTGAATATATTTTGAAAGATTATGATAATTGTATATTTTTGAAAAATCGAGAAAGCTTATGATTTATAACAGTATTTAACTTTTTAGGCTGCCAACATTGGTCAAAACATTTTAGTCGGCTTAGTCAATTTGAAAGAGCTAATCTGTTTTATCGAGGGGATGTACTATGTTTTTTTTTAAAAGAGCCAATTTGTATTCCAGGAAATGATTTAATAACCACAAGCGATGCACAATTAAAAATCTCTTAAATTTTTGACCTCGGCATTTCAATGTATTGCAAATCTATTACACCTTACTGTTTGTTGAGATATTTTCCTGAACCAAGTGAAGTACAATGTTTTTTTAAAAGAGTTAATTTGTATTCCAGGAAATGATTTAATAATTATAACTTGCTCCCTGTTAGGTTAGCTAAAGTTTTGATAAAGCTATTCCAGGAAATGATTTAATAACCACAAGTGATGTACAATTAAAAATCTCTTAAATTTTTGACTTCGGCATTTCAATGTATTGCAAATCTAACGCTTAAACTGTATTTAACTTTTAGGTTGTCAACATTGGTCAAAACATTTTAGCCAGCTTGGTCAATTTAAAAGAGCTAATCTGATGCAAGTGATGTTCAATGTTTTAAGGACTAATTTGTATTCCAGGAAATGATTTAATAATCTTTATACCATTGTAAGCAAGTGATGTACAATTAAAAAAATCTCTTAAATTTTTGACCTCAGCATTTCAATGTATTGCAAATCTAACGTTTAATCAGATTGATCTTTTTTGTAAGCAAGTGATGTACAATTAAAAAATCTCTTAAATTTTTGACTTCGGCATTTCAATGTATTGCAAATCTAACGTTTAATCAGATTGATCTTTTTTGTAAGCAAGTGATGTACAATTAAAAAATCTCTTAAATTTTTGACTTCGGCATTTCAATGTATTGCAAATCTAACGCTTAAACTGTATTTAACTTTTTAGGCTGTCAACATTGGTCAAAACATTTTAGTCGGCTTAGTCAATTTGAAAGAGCTAATCTGTTTTATCGAGGGGATGTACTATGTTTTTTTAAAAGAGCCAATCTGTATTCCAGGAAATGATTTAATAACCACAAGCGATGCACAATTAAAAATCTCTTAAATTTTTGACCTCGGCATTCCAATGTATTGCAAATCTATTACACCTTACTGTTTGTTGAGATATTTTCCTGAACCAAGTGAAGTACAATGTTTTTTTAAAAGAGCTAATTTGTATTCCAGGAAATGATTTAATAATTATAACTTGCTCCCTGTTAGGTTAGCTAAAGTTTTGATAAAGCTATTCCAGGAAATGATTTAATAACCACAAGTGATGTACAATTAAAAAAATCTCTTAAATTTTTGACTTCGGCATTTCAATGTATTGCAAATCTAACGCTTAAACTGTATTTAACTTTTTAGGTTGTCAACATTGGTCAAAACATTTTAGCCAGCTTGGTCAATTTAAAAGAGCTAATCTGATGCAAGTGATGTTCAATGTTTTAAGGACTAATTTGTATTCCAGGAAATGATTTAATAATCTTTATACCATTGTAAGCAAGTGATGTACAATTAAAAAAATCTCTTAAATTTTTGACCTCAGCATTTCAATGTGTTGCAAATCTAACGTTTAATCAGATTGATCTTTTTTGTAAGCAAGTGATGTACAATTAAAAAATCTCTTAAATTTTTGACCTCGGCATTTCAATGTATTGCAAATCTAACGCTTAAACTGTATTTAACTTTTAGGCTGTTAACATTAGTCAAAACATTTTAGTCGGCTTGGTCAATTTAAAAGAGCTAATCTGATGCAAGTGATGTTCAATGTTTTAAGGACTAATTTGTATTCCAGGAAATGATTTAATAATCTTTATACCATTGTAAGCAAGTGATGTACAATTAAAAAATCTCTTAAATTTTTGACCTCAGCATTTCAATGTATTGCAAATCTAACGTTTAATCAGATTGATCTTTTTTGTAAGCAAGTGATGTACAATTAAAAAATCTCTTAAATTTTTGACTTCAGCATTTCAATGTATTGTAAATCTAACGCTTAAACTGTATTTAACTTTTTAGGCTGTCAACATTGGTCAAAACATTTTAGCCAGCTTGGTCAATTTAAAAGAGCTAATCTGATGCAAGTGATGTACAATGTTTTAAGGACTAATTTGTATTCCAGGAAATGATTTAATGATCTTTATACCATTGTAAGCAAGTGATGTACAATTAAAAAATCTCTTAAATTTTTGACCTCAGCATTTCAATGTATTGCAAATCTAACGTTTAATCAGATTGATCTTTTTTGTAAGCAAGTGATGTACAATTAAAAAATCTCTTAAATTTTTGACCTCAGCATTTCAATGTATTGTAAATCTAACGCTTAATCGAATTGATCTTTTCAAATAGCACATAGGTTGGAAAGGTGATGAAGATTTCTAGCGTTATAAGAGGTAAGGGGTTTTTCGAAAAAAAAGATCAATTCAATTAAGTCGTTTAGGGGGTATAATCCATTATTCGGTCCAGCTCCCGAGTTGACCGTCCGAGTCCCTCACCCCGACCCTTCCCTGACCCATCTCTCGAGCGAGGGTAAGCTATACCAGAACCTCTCCCCCCTTCCTCAGAGAGAGAGAGAGAGAAAAAAAAGTGAAAGTGTTTAAACCATTTGTGACGCGTGTCTGCTTTGCCGGCCACATGGTTTAAGGAGACTACTCTCACAGTAAACTAGACTGACTCAAACGTATTTACACGATGAGAGACTAACTAACGATACCGGGGTTCGAATCTGACTCGGACGTACTTTCGCTCGAAATTCCATTATGATGGTCCCAGGGAGGAGTGGGAAATTTTATATCATTTCGGTTGTAGTGAGAAACCTTCATAGTTATTACATTCCGTTAAATAGAATTATAACGCCTTCCTGTCATTCAGAGTTCTTTGCAGAATAAACTGTTAAAGGTATTATTTTAAAATGCCTTAAAAAGTTTCACTTATCCCATTTCCACAGTTTTCTACAGTAGAATACAGAAAACCACACCGCAATGAGTTGTATTACCTCTCTAATTAGTGGTATCCGTAGATTGAGTCAGGCTTTAATATTGCTTTCTGGAGCTAAAATCTCAACTATTTGCATGTGAGCGTCTTCGAGGGCTTCTCCCAATCCAAAAATTTAGGAACATAAATGTGTATATATTAGCATCACTTCTTACAATCGATTCATGTTAACGCGTATAGGCTAATACCGCTAGTGAGTAAGTGTAACTGCATTTAAGTTAAAGGAGATTGGAAAACCAGGATTCGAACCACGCTCTCCATGTCATTAGCAATCCAGTCCCTCGCGAGAATGAACCATTAGACCAAGCAGCTACCAAAGTAGGTATTAATTACAGCTTCATTTATCTGATATCTACATATAGCACGAACGTGTACTAGACGCACTGGAAAATAAAAAGGTTTAACAAACTAGGGCAAACTTCCCAAAGATTGTATAGTTTTAAGTAATTAACCAATTTTAAACATAATTTTATACAAAACCTAAGAGTCTGTTAGTATCCCTTTCAACATTAACAATACCTTTTTTTTTGAAATGCTCTCTATCTTTCTCAAACCCTTTTGCACTTTTCTTCTCTTTCTAAACTTCCCACCTTGATGACTTCATAATCGGGCCAGAGGTAGGAAAAGAATGCGGCTACTTACAGAGAACTGTGGGTCTTTACTGCCTTGTATCGGGAATGCCAAGACTTTCTTAAAAGAATCTCGGTGCATAAATTACGTGAACGCTCTATTACTCTAACTTTACAACTACTCGCCGCAGATCGTTGACGTAGAAGTCCATCACCTTGTCCTACATGGATGAGTAGGGTTCTTTGTATCATCATTCCTGCTTGATGCGAGGAGGCTCGAGATGAGAATTTCTCTAAAATATACTAATTTATTCATTTTCTAGTATCTCAGTCATGTCCGAATCCGGAAGATATGTATGTCTTTGCCAGGGATTGAAGCTCGGACCCTGAGGCGTCGTGTAGCCATGGAACCAAGCCCGGACCCTGAAGCTCGGACTCCCGGGAATCGAGTCCTGGATTGATAATCTTCACACCGACGTGTCCAGGCATGGCCAAAGCTACGACGTCAGACCCTCAGCCTGAGGAACCCTACCCCGTCATAAGAAAGGATTTAAATCTAAACTATCTCGCTACTACCCGTTCGGGTTATGTAAGGTGCATGAAGAGGGAGTGGAAAAACCGTCCTCAGTTCACACTATCGAGATTCGAACCTTGTTCTTCACAAACACGTCGTCTTCCGATATGTACGAAAAAAGTTTATATCTGAATGTAGCATCATTTGCACATGATGAGTGTGTGTAAAATCATTCAGAGTACTGGGAACTCGCATTTGCCTGAAGGGAGAGTGAAAAAAAGCCAACCCTCAGTTCACCTGACCAAGATTCGAACCTGGATCCCCCTTTTTAATTCTTATATGAATTTCGAATATATACACACAAACTTGAACGTTCACAATGTAACAAATGTACCATCATTCGTGTAAAATCATTCAGAGTACTAATTGGGAATTGGGAAGGTTGAATTAAGAACTCGCATTTGCTTGGAGGGGGAGCGGAAAACCAACCCTCTAGTTCACCCGAGCGAGATTCGAACTTCGATCTCCCCGTTATAATTCTTATATAAGACAGATAGAATGATATACACGTACAAATTTGTACGTTCACAATGTAATAAATGTACCATCATTTGTGCATGATGAGAGTGTAAAATCGTTCAGAGTACTAATTGGGAATTGGGAGGGTTGAATTAGGAACCCGCATTTGCTTGAAGGAAGAGTGGAAAAACCAACCCCCTAGTTCACCCGACCAAGATTCGAACCTCGATCTCCTCGTTTTAATTCTTATATAAGACAGATAGAATGATATACACATACAAATTTGTACGTTCACAATGTAACAAATGTACCATCATTTGTGCATTATGAGAGTGTAAAATCGTTCAGAGTACTAATTACGCTAATTGGGAAGGTTGAATTAGGAACCCGCATTTGCTTGTAGGGAGAGTGGAAAAACCAAGCCTTAGTTCAGCTGATCAAGATTCGAACCTCGATCTCCTCGTTTTAATTCTAAAAATTTTTTAGGTTTTGAATTCCTGAAATGGAGATGAATAAGGGGTATTCTTCCTGGAAGTGTAGCCTCGGAGAAGATGTAAAAACAAACACAACATCTTCCGAAAAAAGTTTTATTCGCGAATGTATCATCATTCTTCCTGGAAGTGTAGCCTCATTTGCTTGGTGAGAGGATGGAAAAACAAACACAACATCTTCCGAAAAAAGGTTTATTCGTGAATGTACCATGAGTAAAAACATTATTCCTGGAAGTGTAGCCTCATTTGCTTGATGTGAGGATGGAACACACCATCTTCCGAAAAAAGTTTTATTCGTGAATGTACCATGAGTAAAAACATTCTTCCTGGAAGTGTAGCCTCATTTGCTTGGTGGGAGGATGAGAAAACAAACACACCATCTTCCGATATGTCTTGAAAAAAAGGTTTATTCAAGAATGTACCATGAGTAAAAACATTATTCCTGGAAGTGTAACCTCATTTGCATGGTGGGAGGATGGAAAACAAACACATCATCTTCCGATATGTCTTGAAAAAAAAGGTTTATTCGTGAATGTACCATGATGAGAGTATGAAAAAACATTATTCCTGGAAGTGTAGCCTCATTTGCTTGGTGGGAGGATGAGAAAACAAACACACCATCTTCCGATATGTCTTGAAAAAAAGGTTTATTCGTGATTGTACCGTGATGAGAGTATGAAAAAACATTATTCCTGGAAGTGTAACCTCATTTGCATGGTGGGAGGATGGAAAACAAACACATCATCTTCCGATATGTCTTGAAAAAAAAGGTTTATTCGTGAATGTACCATGATGAGAGTATGAAAAAACATTATTCCTGGAAGTGTAACCTCATTTGCATGGTGGGAGGATGGAAAACAAACACATCATCTTCCGATATGTTTTGAAAAAAAAAGGTTTATTCATGAATGTACCGTGATGAGAGTATGAAAAAACATTATTCCTGGAAGTGTAACCTCATTTGCATGGTGGGAGGATGGAAAAACAAACACATCATCTTCCGATATGTTTTGAAAAAAAAGGTTAATTCGTGAATGTACCATGATGAGAGTATGTAAAAAACATTATTCCTGGAAGTGTAACCTCATTTGCATGGTGGGAGGATGGAAAACAAACACACCATTTTCCGATATGTTTTGAAAAAAAGGTTTATTCGTGAATGTACCATGATGAGAGTATGAAAAAACATTATTCCTGGAAGTGTAACCTCATTTGCATGGGGGAGGATGGAAAAACAAACACATCATCTTCCGAAAAAAGGTTTATTCGTGAATGTACCGTGATGAGAGTATGAAAAACATTCTTCCTGGAAGTGTAACCTCATTTGCATGGTGGGAGGATGGAAAAACAAACACATCATCTTCCGAAAAAAGGTTTATTCGTGAATGTACCATGATGAGAGTATGTAAAAAACATTATTCCTGGAAGTGTAGCCTCATTTGCTTGGTGGGAGGATGAGAAAACAAACACACCATTTTCCGATATGTTTTGAAAAAAAGGTTTATTCGTGAATGTACCATGATGAGAGTATGAAAAAACATTATTCCTGGAAGTGTAGCCTCATTTGCTTGGTGGAAGGATGGAAAAACAAACACATCATCTTCCGATATGTTTTGAAAAAAAAAGGTTTATTCGTGAATGTACCATGATGAGAGTATGTAAAAACATTCTTCCTGGAAGTGTAGCCTCATTTGCTTGGTGAGAGGATGGAAAAACAAACACATCATTTTTCCGATATGTTTTGAAAAAAAGGTTTATTCGTGAATGTACCATGATGAGAGTATGTAAAAAACATTATTCCTGGAAGTGTAGCCTCATTTGCTTGGTGGAAGGATGGAAAAACAAACACATCATCTTCCGATATGTTTTGAAAAAAAAGGTTTATTCGTGAATGTACCGTGATGAGAGTATGTAAAAAACATTATTCCTGGAAGTGTAGCCTCATTTGCATGATGGGAGGATGAGAAAACAAACACATCATCTTCCGATATGTTTTGAAAAAAAAGGTTTATTCGTGAATGTACCATGAGTAAAAACATTATTCCTGGAAGTGTAGCCTCAGGGAGGATAGGAAAACAAACACACCATTTTCCGATATGTTTTGAAAAAAGGTTTATTCATGAATGTACCATGAGTAAAAACATTATTCCTGGAAGTGTAGCCTCATTTGCTTGGTGGGAGGATGGGAAAACAAACACACCATTTTCCGATATGTTTTGAAAAAAGGTTTATTCATGAATGTACCATGATGAGAGTATGAAAAAACATTATTCCTGGAAGTGTAGCCTCAGGGAGGATAGGAAAACAAACACAACATCTTCCGAAAAAAGGTTTATTCGTGAATGTACCATGAGTAAAAACATTATTCCTGGAAGTGTAGCCTCATTTGCTTGGTGTGAGGATGGAACACACCATCTTCCGAAAAAAGTTTTATTCGTGAATGTACCATGAGTAAAAACATTCTTCCTGGAAGTGTAGCCTCATTTGCTTGGTGGGAGGATGAGAAAACAAACACACCATTTTCCGAAAAAAGGTTTATTCATGAATGTACCATGATGAGAGTATGAAAAAAAACATTATTCCTGGAAGTGTAGCCTCATTTGCTTGGTGGGAGGATGGGAAAACAAACACACCATTTTCCGATATGTTTTGAAAAAAGGTTTATTCATGAATGTACCATGATGAGAGTATGAAAAAACATTATTCCTGGAAGTGTAGCCTCATTTGCTTGGAGGGAGGATGGGAAAACAAACACACCATTCCCGATATGTTTTGAAAAAAAGGTTTATTCATGAATGTACCATGAGTAAAAAACATTATTCCTGGAAGTGTAGCCTCAGGGAGGATGAGAAAACAAACACACCATTTTCCGAAAAAAGGTTTATTCATGAATGTACCATGATGAGAGTATGAAAAAAACATTATTCCTGGAAGTGTAGCCTCAGGGAGGATGAGAAAACAAACACACCATTTTCCGATATGTTTTGAAAAAAGGTTTATTCATGAATGTACCATGATGAGAGTATGAAAAAACATTATTCCTGGAAGTGTAGCCTCATTTGCTTGGAGGGAGGATGGGAAAACAAACACACCATTTCCGATATGTTTTGAAAAAAAGGTTTATTCATGAATGTACCATGAGTAAAAAACATTATTCCTGGAAGTGTAGCCTCAGGGAGGATGAGAAAACAAACACACCATTTTCCGATATGTTTTGAAAAAAAGGTTTATTCATGAATGTACCATGATGAGAGTATGAAAAAACATTATTCCTGGAAGTGTAGCCTCATTTGCTTGGTGGATGCCTGTATAAGAGTGGTATAGCCGTAGGAGCGAGAGAGAGAGGGAGAACTCCTGGCCAAGGAGGGTACACCCCCGAAGGGAAAGGGGTGAGGGGGGCATTTCCGTTCTGAAACATGAACAGCCTTCCGAGCGAGGGAGGGAGAGAGAGGGGGAGAACTCCGATAACCCGTCGAGGGAAAGGGGTGAGGGGACTTCCTGAACCAATCATACTACCCGTCCCCTCGCGACCACCGTCTCCTCCGACGAATCATCCCCCCACATCTCCTACACCCTCTCCCCTTCACCCTCCCAATGTCCCTCTGGATCATCAGGGGGGAGGGGAGGACTCCCTGGAACACGCGAGACTACGGCGCGGGAGGGGAGGGAAAGGGGGGAGGAGTGGGGGGATACACACACACACTTACACTTTCCCCCTACCTGTTCTCATACACGATAATGTAAACCAATCATACAACCCGTCCCCCCGCGACCACCGTCTCCTCTGGTGACTCAGGATCAGCCCCCCCCCTCCCCCGTCATCTGTCTCACACCTCCTCCACCCTCCCCCCCCACCTTCCCTATGTCCTGAAAATCCTATGCAGCTATAAGCGAGCCATAAGAATACCTCATTCCTCACTTTCGGTGTCGCGAAACCCCTAATTCCTTTCTACTGTTAGTGTTTTTGCAGTTTTTATGGCAAAACATTTTTTGTTTGGCCGCTAAAATAAGTAAAATATTAATTCAGTACAAACATATAGTTTAAGTTTCCTCACATGGTTAACATTTAACAGTTTCTGAATATCCATTATCATGAGAAACGTTTCAAATGAAGAGAAAAAGTTGTCATTAAATTTTAAGACATCCTTGACAGATATTCAAGAACTTTTGAGGTCAACATGTGAAGAAAATTAAATTCTATGTTTGAACTGGAGCAATATTTATTTATTCTGGCCAAAATACGTGTTTTGCCATAAAAACTGCAAGAAACACTTATGTTCTCGCATCACCTTTTCATCTCACCTTAAAGTGAATTTTTTGAACCGACTTATTATATCTGCAAACGATAATTTCTATAAGCAAGAACTAAAGGGCCTACCAATTTGTCCGGTAAAGGTATTTTCACACACCATTCAGAGTTCTTTTACGATCGACATGGGACAGACGGTTTTACTTCCACCCCCCAAAAATAGTTGTGCCACGGATTTTTATCTCTCAGTAAAAAATGTGCCAAACTCAGCTGAGTCTGAAACCACGATCATGAGATCCTGAGGTGAGACTTTACCTCATGACCATCAAGGTCAAGTGTGAACAGTACACCTCGGTCACTCCATGATAATCATACTGTAGTAACAATACTATTGTTTAATTTCAAGTTATTATTATTATTATTATTAGCACCACGTCTTACTACCCGTTCGGGTTATACGCACTTACGCTAATGTGTAATGGTAGGGTGATTGTGAGATGAAATGGAGGACCTACAGTTTAACGTGGGATCCGAACCACGGTGGAGGCCTGGCATTTCCCACATTCACAAGTTGTGATTATTACACGTCTTGTCAGAGGTGAAGGAATGGTTTGGTAATCAGATAAATCTATGCCAGGACCAAAGATTGAACCCCGGACCCCCAATACAGAAGTCTGACACCTTACCTTTAGACCGCCAGGTTACCATAATTTCAAGTTGAAACATCTCCCATCATTTCTCCCTGGATCTAAAGTTGATTTTCCTCCCTAATGTTCTAGTAAATAGTGTATTGACCCATGTCGGTGGCCACGTGGTCTGAGAGTGGACATATGGCCTAAGGCGTCACTCCTGCATAAAACAATACAGCCGATGGCAGGAAGATCAAGGCTCAAATTCTGGTCGGGTGTGCCGATGTTGGTTTCCCCTTAATGGCTTTTCACTCTCCCTCCTAGCAAATGCAGGTACACTTCCTCTAAATTTTATCTTCCTCATACCTAAGACAGTGCCATAGTTAATACCTATACATAGCTTGGGTTCGCTAGTGTATATTATTACGTTTCACATATATTACGAGTTTTGAGTAAATATCTCCAATTTTAAACAATAGAGCGAGAAAGTCCGTGCGGAGTTCCGTACTATTTATTTATTTATTTTGAAATCATTATTTTTCAATTTTGTTGTAAAGTTTTAAAATAGAGAATAAATCAATTTCCCTGGCTTCAATTACCCGGTTGTTTAAAAAAGTATTTAACATAATACAGCACCACTATGTAACGAATGGTGCGAAAAAAAATTTCTACCTACAGTCCGATTTTCATGCGGAAAAAACCTCTTAAAAACTACAAACAATTTTACTGTCAGCATGGATACAATTTAACTATATTATTAGTATAATTTTATTGATAATATCCATCAAAAGTGACATCTGTGGATAACATGACTTGACGTATGAATACGTGAAGGTGGATCTAACTTTTGTAACTGTTATATTAGGAAGGCTCTTCTTATGAAAATTTGTAGTCTAAGCTAGATGTTATCCAGTCTATGACACAGGCTTTAGGTCACTAATACAAATAGATTAAATGCTAGTTCAACCATAAATAGTAGTAGTGACTGAAAACACGGTGTATAACCTGAAAAGGTAGTAATACAAGGTGCTAAAAAAAAAAAAAAATTGAAAACGAGCAAACCAGCACATATATGGATGCATTAACCGCTTCCAGATACCTTCCAGAATCGAACTAAAACCCCTGGGTCCCTTAGCTTGGCCTCCAAATTTCTTAATTACTAGGAATAGCGTTTCCCTCTTCTCTATTTCCTGTAAAATCACCAATAAACTAAAGACATGACACCTACACGTGTATTCTGCTTGGTTTATGTATTTTTAATGATCCAAGAGAGGGGGTTTGTTGGGGGAGGGGGAATAACAATGCTCTCCCGATAACTTCAAAGCTATTCTAATAATTACCTCGCCTTAGAACGTCATTGGATCCACCGGCATTAAACTATTTGGAATCTTTTGGGCTCTAAGGAGTAACTCAAGAACAGATTACCTCTATTAGAACAGGGGTGGTCAAATTGTGAGCATTAGTAACTCAAGAACAGATTACCTCTATTAGAACAGGGGTAGTCAAATTGTGAGCATTAGTAACTCAAGAACAGATTACCTCTATTAGAACAGGGGTAGTCAAATTGTGAGCATTAGTAACTCAAGAACAGATTACATAGTTCTGTTTAAATAGCAGTGATAAAATTGTGAGATTTTAACAAGTCACTTGTCGACCGCTGTGGTCTTGGGGTAAAGTGCTGTCCTCAGGACCCGATGTTTGTGGTTTTAAACTCAGCTAGGGTTGACGGAATTTTCTTTAGCGATAAAAATATGTAGCACAACTTCCTTTGGAGGGAAAGTAATGCCATCGGTCCCATGTCAATTGTGGCATGTTAAAAAACCTTGGGAGGTATGTTAGAATACCTTTACCGGCAAAATTGGAAGTTCATTTCAAGTTCACTGATAGAAATGATCATGTGCTGATCAGCCGGTTCAGAAAGTACCCATTAAATACCCCAAAGGGTGACCTGGTGGTCTAGGGGTAAGGTGTCAGTCAGACTTTTGTGCTGGGGTTCCGGGGTTCAATCCTCGGTCCCGGCACAGATTTATCTGATTACCAAACCCTTCTTTCACCTCTGACAAGACTTGTATTAATCACAACCTGTGAATGTGTGGAATGCCAGGCCTCCACCGTGGTTCGGATCCCACGTTAAACTGTAGGTCCTCCATTTCATATCACAACCAACCTACCATTAGACATTAGCGTAAGTGCGTATAAACCGAACGGGTAGTAAGACACGGTGATAATAATAATAATAATAATAATAATAATAATAATAATAATAACCCAAATAAATAAATAATAATTATAAATAGCTAAATGAACTTATTAACAGACTATATTAGAATACGGATGGTAAAATTGTTTAGCTCACTATTTAGTAACTCAAGAACGCATTACACAATGGTGGACAAAAATAATTGATGGGTTTGACGACAACCTCGTGGGGATGATAAACGTTACAGCAATTGGAATTATATTTAATGTACACTTTGTCAAAATAAAAATAAAACTATTTACTCTTTTATATTTCACAGACGAGGCATACAACTTAAGGGCTTGATTCACTTAGGGGCGTATGCAAGAACTTGACCAAGTGAATGTTAATGCCGGGATCTTGATCAACTTAACGTTAACTTAAAGTTAACTTAACGTGACTTAACGTAAAGGATCTCCTCGTGTGTTTAAATGGAAGCGATCACGATACAGTTAACTTAATGTTGACTTGCAGTTAACTTAACGTAAGATATGTTCTGGGAGGTCTTTTACTTTAAGTGAACATTACTTGAAGGGAATCACTTGATCTAGCCAGCCAATCATTATGCGAGTGACGTCAACAGGGCTATTTAGTGATTAATTTATTGGTATTACGACCAATGTTTTCACTTTATCATAAGTTCTAGTGATCAGACATTGCAGTACCAACCTTGCGTGCTCTG
This sequence comes from Timema cristinae, assembly GCA_039000515.1. Lineage (NCBI taxonomy): Eukaryota > Metazoa > Arthropoda > Insecta > Phasmatodea > Timematidae > Timema > Timema cristinae. Next base: position 70,709 of record JBCFYV010002230.1, read on the forward strand.
CATAAAAATATATTTATCCTACAGATAGCTATCTGGCAGATAAATTCAGTTCATAAGACGCGTAAAACATTAAAGTGGCTGATAACTTTTATCTGGTCGCTAACTTTAACCTCCCGATAACAATATTTATCCGTTATTCATAAGACCGGCCCTTAGTCAAGTTGTTGATTACGGCCCTATGACACCCCCTCCCCCCTCTCTCTCTCTCTCATATATATATATATATATATATATATATATATATATATATATATATAATATTATCAAATCTTATTACCTGTTCAGTCAAGCTACACGACTATATATACTAATTACATTAATGGTTTTAGGGATGAGGAAGGTTATATTTTATAGGTGTAATGGCCGGATTTGCATGGAACAATTTTGGAAAAACCACCCTCAGTACACCCACTTCACGATTAACGACTTAGACCATGGGACCACCGAAGTGGGTCTCTCATACTTAATCAACTAGAGTTACTATTATATGTTTAAAACACAAACGGATACTAGGACGCAATGAAACAAAAATGCTATCAATAATATTAGTATTAAACTAGTTTATGGCCAAAAGCTCGTTAATGTACAAGGTTTCTTCCATTCGAAGGGGTTTTTATGTTGAGTAAGCTTCTATGTAGTTAAGAAAAGTAAAAAGAACCAATTTTTTACAATTACATTAAGTTTTGCTTACCATAAGTAAGTATTGCTGTAAATATCCAAAAATTTTAATCAATGGTAGGCTTAGCAATATAGCTACAGTCCAATTTTCATAAAAAAGAACCTTTTAGAAAATACAAACTTTTTGTGGTAAAAATTGATAACATTTTACTCGTTATTTTAGAGATATTGATAATTTATTCAAAAAGTTATATCTGCAGATGATATGACTTAATGTATGAATACGGAAAAGTAGATCTAGTAGTGTTTATTGCTATCAGATAAGAGAGGCCTTTCCTATGAAAATTGGACTATAGCTCCAAAATACCGAGAGCGAAGAATCGTACAGGTCTAAAGATTCCGCTGTTGTTTCAAAATGTGAGGCAGGACAATTTACTCAAGGGAAAATGTGGTGAGGGGAGGGGGGGGGGGGGTAAGATACTGAATAATCCACATAAATTAAACCAGATTTTCATATTCAGCTATAAATGTCTGATAGATAAAGAGATGGTTCCATTGTAATAAAATTTAGCACCAGTAAAAAATTTCCTATTTCGCAGTAATAAAGATTGAATCTGCAAACAGAGGGGTTAAGGCGGACAAATAATGGGGGGGGGGGCCCTTACCCTATACTATAGACTCAAGTTTCCTTTACATGTTTTTAAGGCGATTGTAGTCAACGCACTAGTTAAATAACAAAGTTTTAACAAACTGTGTTTACGGTTATCATAATCTAAAAAAAAACAAAAAAAACAATTATATCACATCAGTGGGTTGATGGAATAAGTGTCAAGCCCAAATAATCTGGATTTCTGGCTATGGCAAGGCTGAGGTTTGAATCTTGGCTGGGTGCAGTGAAAGTGATTTTCTCATAAATGTTTCCACACTTTTCCTTCCCACGAATTCGGGTGCATTTTCTCTAAACGATAACATAATATTCTCTAACATAGTTTGAGGATTGTTAGTGGTTTTGAAACTTCATAACTGCCATTACCGGGTGAGGATATTTCCCTTCAAGTAGGCGGTAACCATAACTGAACTGTGAGCTAATTTTCGATTAATAGGGGTATAAAGCCCGAGTAGTTAATAAATATATAAATATAAATAATGTGTAGGCCTATATATATATATGTGTGTCCTTGGGGTAAAGTGCTCTCCTCAGGACCCAATGTTCGTGGGTTCAAACCCAGCTGAGGTCAATGAATTCTTCTTGAGCGATAAAAATCCGTAGCACAACTTACTTCGAAGGGGAAGTAAAACCGTCTGTCTTAAGCCGGTTGTGGTTTTGTGAAACAACCTTGGAAGTTATGTGAAATTACCTTCCCAGGTAAAATTGGTAGAATGTTTCACGCCTGCTCATAGAAATTCAGTGTGTAAGACAACGGGGAACCACCACAATTTCTGAACTCCCTAGTCCATGGGATTCTACCAGATGGCGCAGGCATCACTAGCCTGCATAAGGGCTGAGTACATGCCCAGTGCCGGATATTCTTGGATATTTAATTTTAAGAATGTTTGCACAACTACAAACACTGCTTACAGGTCACATTAAAGACACAAATTGCAAGTACAGCCCTTCTTACTCTATATGAATACAAGACTTGCAAACTAATTAAACTTAGGACAGTACACATAATCCGACTCTAGCCCCTAGATATCTATTTACTAGTTGTCCTAACCCACCCATACATAGAGGGAAAATATCTTCATCAGCGCGTAACCCGGAATCGATGCGGGATCACCTAGACCTGTGGCCGACCAGTTTAACTATTTTGGCACATTAGGGAGAGAGAAGTGGTTATTTATCTCTCACACCCGCTGCTACCGCCTTAAATCCCGATCGCACGGTGAATCTCACGGTCCATAGACCATAATAAAAGTGTAATTATCCCCATAATGCTCGCTCAGAGAGAGAGAGCACCCTGTATAGATGATGAGAGAACATTAACAGAGAATTACACCCCTGGAGTTGTAAAACATGGTGGGTTTACTACCGCCGCACTGCCTCGGAGGCATTCCTTGCGTGTGGAGGGCTCCATTGCGGCCGAAAATATATCCACAATAATTCAACCCATTTCAAATCAACTCACATAATAATTGATCAACAAAAGCGCCAGGCTAGACAAACTGGTTCTCACAAAATAATCAAGTTTTTAAATAAAAAAAAAAGGATTTTTTTAAAATAAAAGTGTAATGTTAATTTTTTTTTTGTAAGTAGCATCGGATGATTTAACGTTTTAAGGAAGTTGTCTATCTGTTACGTCACGGAAAGTAGCACGTTTCGGCGAAATAGCTCCAAAATCACCAAGAAGTTAACGTCGTTAAATTGTAGTGTGTAATAAATAGCACACGGACTAAGGTGTTGTTTGGTCTTTGCTAATTTTCCTGCTTATAGGGATGTTGGGGTTTGAATCTTACTGGGATGGTTTTTACCACGCAAGTTTGGATACACTCCCTCTAAATTCCAGCTCCGTAATCCCTGCCCAGTTAGTGTATATATGCGGATAGCCCGGATGTGTAGTGGGAAATGAAGCAAGTATTTTTTATTGGTGCGCTCTAATTCCAGTGAGGCTGAATGATTGAGAAACTAACAGCGTAGAGATAGGAAGAGGAGTGAAGCAGTGATGCTGTTTGTCACCCAGTATGTTCAACATGTATGGAAAGTGGCTGGTCAGAGAAGACATGGAGGAACGTAGTAATTTCAGGATAGAAGGACTCATCATCAAAACAGTAAGATTATGCAGATGATTTAGCATTGCTGGACAAAAATTAAGAAGAGTTGCAGAAAGTGATAGACCAAATGGTGAAGACATGGCATGAATATCAATATTGAGAAGTCAAAAGTTATGGGGATTTAAAAAAAATTAGGAACCACTGCTGAATATCAAAATTGGAAACCAGGAGTTGTAAAGTATGGAGCAATCCAAGTATATGGGAGGTCTGCTTAGAAAGGATGCCATGACCAGGGAAACTTTAAGCGAGAAGTGGTTACTGCTGACCAGCAAGTTGAGTTTGGCATTGAGGAAGAAATGCTACATTTGGAACATCGTGCTGAATGGAGTAAGAAACTTGGATTCTTAGAAAAATGGAAAATAAATACTTGGAGAGCTTTGAAATGTGTTGCTGGAGAAGACTTGAGAAGATTAGGTGGACAGATGTGGTGACAAATAAAGAAGACATAAGAAAAGTGGGGGAAAAGAGAACAATTTTGGATGTGATTCTTTGACGCAAAGCAAACTGGATCGGACACATCCTTAGGAGGAACGGTCTTCTGCGAGACGTCATGGAAGGAAAGGTTGAGGGAAATATGGGCTTAGTAGAAAGGAAAATTCAAATAGACGACTTGAAGGTAAGAAGAAAATTCTGGGAGCTGAAGGACGATAAAGAGGACAGGGTTCACTGACCAAAGGAATGGGCCCTGTCGTATGAGATACAAACAACTACTACTACTACTACTACTACTACTACTAATAATAATAATAATAATTTCAGTACTAAAGTCTCCATGGCTCAAGGCAGAGATAGACCCGGTACTTGTCCTTTTAAATAGGATGAATGACGCGTGGCTATGTGGTAAAACAATGATCCCGAATGAAAAAAAACAAAAATATTTCTTTTATTTTTCAAATTTTAATACATGTACGGTATACAAAACTAGTTTTTTTTTTTATATAAGTTATATTAAGTACTTTTTGTTTACACTTAAAAACACATGTCATTTTTACAAATCATTCACCATTAAAATTGTAAATATAATTTAATATTAAGCTTATTAAAATCAATAAGAGATAAACATATTTAATTATAATGACTAATTTCAAGTTCCCTTTAAATTAATTAACAATCAATAATAAGTATAAAAATAAAATTATTACGATTTAGTTTACTAGATTAAACTTTCTAAAAAAAACGAAACTTTTAAAATCGAATAATTTGTTACTTCTAATAAATAATTTATATTAATGGTTCAACACTGTTTTTTTTATTAATTAGTAACACATTTTAAATAGGGGAGAGTAATATCTGGATAAAAATAAAGAGACATATAATTATTCATGCTCAGTCAAATAATTTTTTTCCAGATATTTAATGTAATTCAAGTTTTCGATAGATCGAGATGGGCCTGGTCATCCCGTCTAACACATAATATCGATCAGCTTAATGTATATTCAAGTGAAGACGTATTATTTCTAAAAAAAAATAAAAAAAATAGAGAGAGCAGAGGATGATGAAGGTTAAATCTGAAGACTATTTATAACAAAATTCCCGTGGAGGGTGGATGATAAAAAAAAAAACTCGCTAGAATTTGGTTTGGAACTCAATCCCGTCGGGCTAGTCAGACGCTCTGACCCCTCATCTAAACTTGTCAGTCCTTCTAGGTATTTTTCTCTTTATCAGCTACTTTAGATTCAGCCCCTAAATTACCCCTCCTACCTCACTTCCATTTTACTTACATTCAACCCTTCTCCTTGTTCATGTGCGAGGGGATATTTAAGAGGGTAATCAGCCAGAGGAGTGGGTTCAAGTCCCGGCTAATGGCTTCCTCTGGTAAGCGGGGAGAAAACAGCCACATCTAACAACACTATGGTAACACAACCGTATCGGCGACTGGAAAATTGTGGTTCGAATCCAGGTTGTGTATACTGAAGATAGTCTCACATCCCACTCTATCTTTCCATGTAAATGCCGGCACATTTATTCTAAATTACATCTGCTCCATCTCTAATTATAGTGGTGAAAATACTTGGATACCCTGAACGGTGACGTGATGGATGAAAGAACCATTTACATTTAGGTTAGGAGAGTGGTGAGAACATCTGACTCCAATTAAACTGCACTTAGGTTTGTTCAACATTTCCTCCAGGTGATTGTTGATTGTCTCTATCAATTCAACTTTTTAATCACCCTCTTCAGCAGCCGCGTGGTCTAACGCACTACTCTCGCTCTAGACTAGACTGTTGATGACGGGTTGGTCAAGGTTCGAGTCTAGGTCAGGTGTACTGAGGGTGGTTCTTTCAAAATGGTTACACACTCTCCCTCCACGCAAATTCAGGGTACATTTCCTCTAAACCTTCCTAATCTCTAGACCTATTAGCCTAATTAGTAGTATATTACCTACATAAGCGCATAGCCCGAACGGGTAGTAAGACGTGGTGCTAAAAAAAATAAAGTGAACATGTTTCTACCATAACATTGAGTTTTCATAAGCGTTCCGTTTAAAAGGTGACCTGCTGATCTAGGGTGTAAGGTGTCGGACTTTTGTGTTGAGGGTTCGGGGTTCAATCCTCGGTCCCGGCACAGATTTATCTGATTACCAAACCCTTCCTTCACCTCTGACAAGACGTGTATTAATCACAACTTGTGAATGTGTAGAGTGCCAGGCCTCCACCGTGGTTCGGATCCCACGTTTAACTGTAGGTCCTCCATTTCATCTCACAAATACCCTATCATTACACATTAGCGTAAGTGCGTATAATTTGAACGGGTTGTAATACGTGATGATAATAATAATAATAGTAATAATAATAACAACAACAACATTCAGTCTATCCTTAATTTTTTTGTTTTTGGTAAATGTATTGCATTTTTTTAAATATGGAAAAATACGGACTGTATCGATCCCTGATTAGATCGAACTATCGACGCTCTACTGTATTCAGTTTTGGGTGTATAGGAGACCTATAAGATTGTAGGACGGATAGCAAAGGTAATATAAAAATATTGAAAACAAGAGGGCCAGTCAGACATGTCTCACGGATCATATGTGGTTCGAATCCCGGTCGGATATACTGAAGTTATTTTTCCTAGGCGATTTATAGCACTCACTCCACGCAAATGCGTGTACAATCAGAATTTTTTTTATCACCCGTTCGGGCTATAAGCTTATGTAGGTTCTACTAATTATACTAATGTTTTTAGGGATTAGGAAGGTTATATTAAGAGGAAATGTACATCCATTTGCGCGGAGCGTGATTGGAAAACCACTTTGGGGGGAAAAAACTCAGTACATCCGACCTTAACTCCACTAACTAGACGAGCTTGAAGCTTAATCCTCGCGCACACGGTTTTGAAATTTCCTATTCGTTTTAAAAAAAAATTATCACCGTGTCTCGCTACCCTCGAGGCTATACGCATATTTGATAATTTACTCTAATGAGCTATGGTTGAGTAATAAGGCATTATAGAGGTAATCTACGCGAATTTGAGTGGAAAACTATATTTTAGGAAAAATCACTTGCAGTAGAACCGACAGGCTAATCTAATACAATAGTGACACCTTAGACCATTTGGCCACTGAAACGGGTTAATTGGTCAATGAAATCTGTATTTTATAAACTAATATCTTGGTAGGAAGAAGCTTTTAAAAAATACAAACTTTTTTTGGTCAACATTGATAACATTTTAATTTTTCATAATAGTATTATTTTATAGATATTGATCATATCTATCGAAAGTGATAATTGCAGATCACATTACCTATGAATACATGAAAGTAGATCTAGTATAGTTTGTAACTGTCAAATAAGGCTCTTCCTATGGACATTTGAGTGTAGTTACGGCGTTATGCTGTAATATTAATATAATATTTAGCACCATGTCTTACTACCCGTTCGGGTTATACGCTTTAAGTACTAATTACGCTAATGGATTAGGAATTGGGAAGGTTGAATTAGAGGAAGTGAACCCGCATTTGCGTGGAGGGAGAGTGGGAAACCATTTAGGAACCCCCCCCCCCCCCAGTTCACCCGACCGAGATTCAAACCTCGATCTCCCCGTCCTCAGCAGTCGAGCTCAACACAAGCGCGTTAGCCAACTACGCTACCGAGGCGGGTAGAGTTATGGTGTACGTGTGGGAGAGAATGACAGAAGGGTAAACCTGTCATGCAAAGAGAATGAGGGGAAAGTAAAGGACGCTGAAAAAATGCGCTAAATGAGTGACGTAGCTTGGGGTCCATCAGGAGTAATAGGCTCCCGAATTATCCTATTAGTAGCCCGCCTCCAATACTACTCCCCTTACCATCCCCCCCTTTTTTTGAACACTAGTAGCTCTCTCTCTCTTTGCACCTCTACAGCTCTATAGCAGTTGGACAGACTGGGAATAAGACAAGACTATATCCACCAATATAAAAACGTAGACGAATGATCTTGACCAAAATTCTATGTTAAAATGATACGACTAAAATCCGACGCCTTAATTCAGTCGGTAGCGCTTTTATTATTGAATTAAGGGTCTCTGGTTTGATTTCCAGCATGACTGGAATGTTTTTTTTGCACATGAAAATGTATGGGCTGCATCTGTTAATAGAACTGAGTCAATTTGTAAGACGAAGATAACCATTTTTTATACTTCTTAAATACAAATTAAACTGGATTTAACATATCCTTAGGAACTTTTTT
>JBCFYV010002231.1:0-37068 GCA_039000515.1 Timema cristinae
GCGAGGAAGGAATCGAGGCAGAGGAGGATTCGGAGGCGGGATACCCGCCCTGGCGAGAGCGGTGAGAGCCCGTCCGGGCCCCGGTTGTTGAACGCGACGGTCACAGGTTCGAAATACCTTGGCGACCCGCGTGGGTCGTCGGAAGGTCTCCGAAAGCCGAATTTGGTGATGGCAGGAGGGATTTCACCTCAGCCAGGCCTCAATCTAGCCAGGATCATTCTCGCCGCCACTTGCCGAGCAGAAAGGAGGGAGGATAGGGTCTGTAGGACGTCGGGTAGGTGGGGGATACCCGGCTTATGGATCGGAACGACGTACGCCGCCTTCCACTGGTCCGGAAGTAGAGCTGGCAGGGACGGCGTTGAGGATACGGAGGAGAAGTACGAAAGCCTTGCGGGGTAGGTGAATAAGGAGAAGGGGGGAAACGTCAGGCCCGACCTCACAGATTCACTTAAGTTGGCCCCCCCACCTCCTCCAAAAATTAAAATTTAAATACACCACGTTTGCAACTATTTTGCACCGTTTTGCCCCAATGTATTACGTTTTGCACCCAACCCAAGAGATGGTCGATCTGTTTATGTTTAAGGGGGGGCCAAGTTAAGGGTAGCCCCCCCCCACTATCAAAATGTTGGATTTTTTTAATGCCATCTTAAAAGTCCTGTTTTGCAACAAGTATGGCGTTTTTGCTCCTTAATAGTTTTTCAAGAAAAAATATTTTAAAAAGGAAAAAAGTTGGGGGGGGGCAAGTTAAGTGTAGCACCCCCACTCATCACTGATTGGGGTTTTTTTTCAATGCCAAAATAAAAGTCTGTTTTGCCGTTTTGCTCCCAAGTATGCGTTTGCCCTGAATATTTTTTCAAGAAAAAATATTTAATACGGAAAGGTAGGGTGTGGGGGCAAGTTTACGTGTAGCCCCCCCCCACAATCAATAATTGGTTTTTTTATAATGCCAAAATAAAATTCCTGTTTTTGCACCATTTTGCACCCAAGTATGGCGTTTTGCACCCTATAAAATTAGCGAGGAAAAAATTTATTTAAGATACAAAAAATCAAATTCCCTTGGAATCTCTGGCGGGAGAGCAATGGCGTCCATGTGAATTTGTGATACAGTATTGCCTTGTTTTTTAAGTTATTGATGACTCCCTTATAGTCAAAAACATTGTTGCCCACTTCAAAATCATGAGTGGAGAGGGGTGGGGGGGGGGGGGGGGGGTTTTGTAGGGCAGAGATGTGTGGCGCAGGGGTTTGGTAAAATTCTTGTTAATTGTTACAACATTATTGTCTGTAACCTTCCTTAGATTCTGGTAATATAAAAGTCACACAAACTAAAATTAAGCTAATAAATTTGTCTACCAAAATAATTTGGATTGGACAGCATGTATTTAACCTATTATCTCCAGAAATATTAATAATCGCTTAATCGTGTTAACTTTTTTCATTAGTTTTGATGGTAAGTAAGAAAATTAATGTTTTTAGATTTTCTTGGATAACAACTTTATACTATTTAGTTTGAAATAATTTTTGGCCTCACTATCAACAAACATTAGGGTCAGCCAGAGATATGAAAAACATTAGATTAATATTCTCAGCAGTCTGTGAACTTATATGTATTACTAAAACTTGTTCAATGCATTATTGACTTCTAAAATGTTATGCTTTACAAAATAATTGTGTTTAAAATCTAATTTAAAGCATCAGGAAAATTTCTTTTTAATTCAAGGCTTGCGAGGAAATTAGGTGTTCTTGCAAAAACTTTGTTTTGGATGTAAAAAGAATAAGTTGAAGATTTACTTGAACCATATTTCTTGACAGTAATTCACAAATTATAAATTATTTGCTCATTCATTTGTTATTCAGTGTAAAATAGAAAAATTGATCACAATACAAATAGAGAAAATTTTTACTGTGCGTTAGAATTTGTTTGTTATGCTGTGTTTATTCTAAGTTATTACAATCCAGTATTCTTCACTCATGGGAATAAAGAGGGCTATCTGTTTTCTCACTTCTGAGATTATCATTTGGACACAAAAACATTTCGGTGCACGGTAGATCAACTACGGAACAGGAGCACAATCTGGAGAGGCTGTTTGTTTTTCAATATCATTTTATGAGCTATAATATAATTCTAAAGGTTGCTTGGTGGATGTTGTAATTTTACAGAACATATTAACATTTACTTGCTTCCAATCATAGTCCGGTCAGGAGATGGTATATTTGGATGAGCAGTAAAAATCATTGTTCAAATTAATGCAATGATAATGATCCCTCAATTTAGAGGAATTTTAGAGCAGACAACTTGGGTGGAAAATTTTCAGATTTCACTTTTTATTAATACATATACATCTTCTTGCTTCTCCATGTCGTTACTGTAAGATCATGGCATATAAAGTTTACAGCAAATTTTTCTTTCCCTCTTAACCACACTCCCAAATTTGATTTGCCTTGAAAAAACATTATGTGGTAACACAGCCAGTAAAGGCATGAAATCATGCAAAATTATGCACTGCTTTATGTATACTTAACTTGATTGTTAATATTTGTAATTTAATAGAACTTTAACAATTATGACTTTTTGTTGGTGGTGCAAGGTATCAGGAGGTATACATGAACTGCAGTTATTGGCAAAGATGTGGTTATATGAGAAATGAAGGTGGCCCATGTTGAGAAATAGTTGAATTCCACTCTTGTCTTAACTTAACATTGCGTGCCATCTTGCGGGATAAGCACTTGATTTTGTGGATGTCTTCCCTATAACCATTACCTTCATGTCAGCAATACTCAGGGTTGGCTACAGAAATATGACTGAAGTAAGGATAAGTTTTGATTTTAGAATCTGTTTTTGAATGGCATAAAATAAATCTCTTAATAACAGCATATTGAACAGTCAGGAAGGTATATGCCACAATTTACAGACGTTAACAGTTGGAAGAACTTGTGTACTGTCATCTGCTTACTTATCGCGATAATGGCCAGCGCTGTGGCATGTGTAATTATTATTCCATTAGGAGGTATCTTCCATAAAATCTCACAATGTCTATTGCGAAGAATATATATCAGCTACTTGTCCATATTTGAAGTAAATACACTCCATTATTCCTCCGACATATTCAGATCACCTCTGCGTTTGAGGTCTACACTCGTATGTAGAGAAGACGATTTATTGATCGAGAAGCCAATCCATAAAGCAGATTGACAATTATTTTGTTTCTAGTGGTTTTGGTAAATTGCCATTTCCTATGGCAATTGTTGAGGCATTCCATGTATTTGCTGCTTAATTGTCAGTACATAAACGGCACCATTGTCTATCATTGTGATGTCATTAGCGAGCGTAATTTATTCACTTTCAGAGTAGAAATGGAGCATCATAAATACACAGCATGTTCAATTCGTATCATTTTCACAAATTATATATTGAATTGATAGAAACATCTCTTTTTTAAAAAATAGATATTTCCGGTTAGTTTATTCGAGTGTGTCATTGGGTAATTCAATATCACAAGGCTGTCATAAGTATATTGCTTTATTTGATTCCAAGATATCCTAGGTAAACCATGATTGATCATTGCCGTATGTTTTCAAAAGTGCTGGTTTGGATGAACAGTCATATATATAGCCACTTTTGTAGGACATTCAGAATGAGACTGATAAAATTCATTTATGATGCAGCTTATGTTGTAGTCTTTTACACGTAGTGTTCCGTGGCCTTACTTAGCATTTACTTACATTTTTTGTCCAGCTAGAAAATAGTATCTAACATCAATTGACATGCCCAAAGGAAGGGAGGGTCTGGGATGTGTGTTTTGCAAGCGACAGTGGGTGACACAGACGGTGATAACTTACAGAAAAACTATTTTCTTTAACAATATTAATTTACGCATTAATTTTCCTTTATGTTTTCATTATTAGTGTTCTGAATTATTTCTCTTTGTTTGGGATATGGTTTATTAGTTAGTGTTCTTTTGATGTGAGATAGGTTTAGTAAAAACATTAACTTTTTGAACTTTTGTGGTTTGATACATGTGTGGAGCTTTTTTTAGAGAAAGGACACGTAGAAAAGGTTTTTTGGTGTTTTTGTGTTGGTCATCGTTCCTTTCCAATCTTCAACTTTGTGGATGCAATGCAGGTTTTCGTTCTCTGCATGATCACTAACCTAGTGACTGAGAGTAAAGGGTTAATTTACGAGTAATCTTTTTATTTGGTGGGTATGATGGCTCGGTGAGTTTAATTGTTCTATGTTTTTTAACCTCATATTTCAGCATGGTGTCTTAGAAAATAATGTTTCGGAAAAACGGTGTGAATTGGTTTATGTTTAGAGGATCTCTCCTGTTTAATATAGTTATTGTAGAGCACCTGTTTTGCTACTGGGGGGTGGCGATGGGGAACGTCTTACTTACAATACAAATTTCTGTGGTTATGTATTTTTTTAATGTTATGGTTAAGGGATTTATTGCATTTGTTGTAATATGCGTTCTTTAGTCATCTTTGTCAAGAATTGTTGGTTGGGAATTTCCAATTATGATATTTATGTTTGTGTTTTCTTTATCTGAATTTTTTATGTGAAACGGTTGTTATTTGGAATTTTAATTTATACTATTAGAGTATACTATCTGGGAATTGTTGATGGTCAATAATTATTATCATTAAAGGGCTATCTTATTTTTAGTGTGATTATATTGCATGGATATTAATTCCTGTTCCCTTTCACCACACATGAAAGAAGAGAGGTGAGCGTGATAAGGGAGGACAGTATAAGCTGGTGTCCTTTTTGACGGGTTTACTATGTGAAATATTAATGGTTATGACCCTGTTTTTTCAATATTCATTTACTTTAAATTTAAGAAATTCTGAAACGTTTCTTATCGCCATTTAAAAATGCTTGCTTGAGCAATCTGTCGTCCTGATGGTTTCTAGCCACGTGGTCAATGTAAGAACAGAACTACCAAGTTGAGCTTCGTTTTTGAATGTGTTTGACCTGGACGGGGTGTTACATGGGCATCTCTTAATACTAGAAATCTACCATTTTCTATATTTACTATATTATTATAAATGTATGACTTAATATTATACATCAAATAAAGTTTAAAACTATTTCATTGGACATTTAGAATTTAAGACACAATTTTTTTATTAATGGAAATATTAATTATAATATAACGAGGCGCTTTATATCCCGGACCAGGGCTCATTAAGTAGTTTTTTTATAATAGCCTGAAATAGTGAATGAAAAATATAGTTCTTAGGTCAGTTAATGAACACTTTTGTGCTGAAATAAAATGTTTTATTTAACTCTGATGGTCTTGCTATACGTTGAGAGATGTAAAATATTTGCCCCACATAGTTTAATCCAAATTTGTAATGTTGAGATGTTTAATTATATTTTAGAAAAGTATTTGAATCTTATGTTGAATTTAAATACCAAATGTTATTTTATATTTATAATGTTTGACTTTTAAGAAATAAACTATTCACAAGTTAGAAAGTATGCTCTAAATATAGTTTAACCTTTTTTTTTTTATAGTTTTTTCTATTCTATCATATGAGAGAGAAAATAGATTATTGTTAATCATGAACATTTCAATTAAAGTTTATTTGAAGCTTTAAGTTTATTTTCTCCTGAATTAAAAACGAGGGATTTTACAATTCTTTATGGTTTTGAATATGATACTAATTTGTTTGAATGATGTTGTTCAAATTGAATGGCTATACTTAGGGAGTTGTGTTGATTTTGACATAATCTTTAGATAAAGGTTAGTTTATTTCAAGAGTGGAATTTTGAAGAAAAACTACAAATATTTAGAGAAGGCTCTACCAATTTTGTTTAAATTTTTATATCGCGCTAGTTGTGTGATCTGCAAAGAACACTGTACACTTGAAATAAAATTTTATTTAGTGTAGGTTTATAAAGATCATTCTGTAAGTCAAAAGATTTCGAATATGGCTTTTTACGGTTTGGTTAAATATGTAAATCTGGGGATTTTCAAAATGACAAATAGAAATGTACACTTGCTTTTTAGGGGAAAAATTCACTAAAGGGGTAGTTTACCAAAGGACTGATTTTTTTTATCAAATTTTTTGAATGTTTTGAAAATGAATGTTCGATTTGGCTCAAATGGGTATCTGGCAAGTTATTTACAATAAAAATATTTTCATAATATTGGTTTTTCTTTAACAATACATTTAAACTTAGTGCTGGTTACTATATTTGAACAATTGTTGTTTAAAAAAGATAAAATTTGAATTCATTGTTTTATTGCTGTTTAGCTTATACGCACATATATTATTATTACTTAAATGAGGTAGGAGGAGAAAGAAATCATTTTAGAGGGTGATCTACTGCACTTTCATGGGAGAGTGGAAAATTATTGAGGAAAAATACCCAAGTAGGCTCGATCGGTATTCGAACATCGATTTCCCATCTTCAGCAGGCCAGTCTAACAGGAAATTGACGCCTTGGACAATTCTGCACTGAAGTGGGTTTTTTGAAAATAGATTTTTACAATTTTGCAATGAGACTATTTTACACGATTTAATAATAATGCTATGTTTAATTTTAATAAATATATTAACTTAGTTTAGTTTATATTATGATAATTTTAGAAATTGAATTCTTTCATAAAGTTTTTGAATATGTTATTTAAATGGGGTGTCTGTTAATTGTTTATCTTGATAAATAAGAAGATATATTTACTTTTAACAAATATAAATAATTTGAGGATTAGTATACGAAAAAAAAATACTTTTTGAAATTGGAAATATTAAAAAATGTCTTGGTCAATGTTGTTTGAATTTGTTTGATAAATGGTTTTTTATTGTACTTAAAAAATTATAGTGTTTACGAGAACAACTTAAGTGGGGTTTTACAATTTTTTTTTTTCTAATTGGTGGGGGGAAGGGGGGGTTAAATTAACTTGGCTACGAACATTTGTTAACTTTAAAATTTTTTATTTTTCTTAAAAAGATATTAAGGTCCAAAACGGTGCTAAAATGTTCAAAACCGTTGGATTTATACATTCTTAATTTAGGTGTGGGGCTGGAGAGGAAGGTTTTCACGATTAATTTTTTGTATACTAGATATTTTTTTTAGCGAATTATTAGGTTGCAAACGCATACTTGGTGTGCAAGACAAGACATTTATTTTGGCATTGAAAAAAAAAAACTCAGTTGGAATAGGGGTGGGTGGGGAGGGGGGGAGGGTACGTTAAACTTGACCCCCCACTTTTTTCCATTTAAATATTTTTTTCATTGAAAAAAATATATTCAGGTGCAAAACGTTCTACTTGGGTGCAAAACGGTTAAAAACAGGACATTATTTTGGCATGAAAAAAAACCCAATCAGTGAGTGGGGGGGCTACACTTAACTGGCCCCCACCTTTTTTCATTTTATAATATTTTTTTCTTGTAAAACTATTCAGGTGCAAAACGCCATACTTGGTGCAAAACGGGGCAAAAACAGGACTTTTAAGATGGCATGAAAAAAAATCAAACATTTTGATAGTGGGGGGGCTACCCTTAAACCCTTTTTTTGGCCACCCCTTAACATAAACAGTAGTTACGTCTTCGTATGTTGTAGGGTGAAAACGTATCTTGGGTGCAAAACGGTGCAAAATAGGTGCAAAACGGTGGTGTTTATTTATTTTAATTTGTGAGGAGGTGGGGGGCCATCTTCACGGGAGATCCGAACCACGGTGGAGGCCTGACAATTCCTATTTTATTAAAATTAACAATAACTATTAAACTTTGTTTTAAAAAAATTTCGTTTTTATGAGTTTAAGATTTATATTCATTTGAAGAGGAGTAAGATTAAATATGTGGTAAAATGCAACAAAAACAGTATCAACTGGATAAGATAAACTATCAACAATAATAATCAAAAGAGTTGTTAAATGGATTTATAATAATGGCTTGGGGTTTGTATCTTATATGATATACTTTCAATAATGATCATCTTCAGTGTAGATTAAAAAAAAAAACTATTATCATTGTTTATTTATTTTTATTTTTTTTAATTACACGCTTAAAGTCGTCCAAACTTTCATCCCCCCTCCTCTCCTCACACAAATATGGCTGCAATATTTTTGCAAAGCTCACAGTTGCTAGGCTAGAAAAGCACCAAACTGGCGGATGTATATACCGTCGTTCGTCGTCACTGTGGCAAGAAAAAGAGTTCACAGCATTCTCTTTCAAGCGCGGGAGACCACGTGTCTAAATGCCTCTGTTGTTAACGAGTCAAACGGCGGATTGGATATTAAGACCGTAGTCTCGTCCTTATGCATCAAGAGTTTTACAGCGTTGCCAGATTACGACGATTCTGTTTAACTCTCCGTGAAATCCTTTAACATAAGTGAAACAATTGAGAGGCAATTTTTTAATCAATTAATTTAAGAATTCATAAATCATAAACCGTTAAGCAACTTGTATTCATAAGTACCAAAACTAAAAATATTATATTATAAAATAACAAAGTTAAACTCAATATTTCGTTTATACTGGGATATGTATATTATGCATATACAAGCATTGACAGATTACGACTTGTTTGTTATCAATTCCTTGTACATCGTTACAACATCACATTTTTTTTTTCAAAATTATTCCAACTGACACGGATGTCTGTCCTATCGGTACGACCCTGTGTTGTGATAATGGGTGGGCGAATGTTCGTCTCTCCGTCCCTGATAAACATTGGGGATATTTTTATGATTATTTTAAAAGTTAGATTACGGGGCAAAAATATCCATCACAGATGTTGTAAATGATCACGATTCTGTACACCCCTCTACCTTCTCCAACCCCCCCCCAACATACAACTAATACGTTATTCTGTAGAGTAGTACAAAAAAATCTGTGATAGTACTGAAAATGTGTGGTTTATTTTTGTTTGTTGTTTTAGCATTGCGTCTTTACTACCCGTTGTACTAATCAACGCTAGTTGTTTTATGGATAAGGAAGGCTATATTTATGGGAATATTAGTGTACCCACATTTACGTTGAGGATAAGTTGGAAACCAGTTCGAAAAAAAATCTCCTGAGAACACCAACCGGAGTTTCGAACCTCGTCTCCCAGGTCAAAGGGAGGAGTCGTAATAAACTGCGAGATTGTATTTACTTTTGATGATTGATGATTCCAGGGTAAGGTGGTCAGGACCTCTGTGTGGAGGTCCTGGGTTCAATCCTCGGTCCCGGCATCCTTCCTTCACCTCTGACCAGACGTGTATTAATCAAAATTGTAGATGTGTGGAAACCGTCAAGACCTCATCGTGGGTTGGACTCCCAACCATTAAACTGTGTGTATACACCGAAATGGGTAGTAAGAGTGGTGCTAATAATAATTATTTACTTTATTTAGCCCGTTGACCTAATTATATTAAGGAGAATTATAAATTATTCACAAGGGATGTAGTTTAACTGCAAGACCATGTGTTTTCTAGTTGTCACTGTTTTCTTTTGACTTTAATCAAAAGGTCAAAGTCGCGCTGAAACCTTCGGAAGGGTTTTTATGTATTATCACTCGCCGTTGTGTGAAGGTTATTCTATCTTTCTTGGAGGGATAAGTGTTGTCGCATCTTGAGAGAACAAAAATATGACAACAATGCTGCATTGACGGAAGAGAGTAACAACAATGTTAATATCTACAAACAGCTCTGGTTGTCTCTTTGTCATCCCTTTGAAGACCAGATCTGTCATAAATTATCAAAGATACCGCGGTAACCTTCTTTGTTTCACAACAACATTTTATTCCATTCGAATCAACCGTTACTTCTCGCCACAATAGAAAACAAATATTATAATTTTAATTTATTTTGCAACGCGTCTTACTCACGTTTCAGATTATACGCTTAAATTACTAATGAGCTAGGAATTGGTTAAGGTTGAATTAATAGGACGTAAACCTTCTATTTGCGTGGAGGGAGATTGGAAAACCATTTAGTTGGGAGGTGGGAGGGGAATCGTTCACCCGACGAAGTTCGAACTTTGATCTCCCCGTCTCGGCAGTCTAGCTCAACAAGAACCAGCGCTTTGGCCATACACCCCGAGGCGGCGTAATATATAATAAATTAAAATGTATCTCTTGATGCTTAAACTATTTAATTTTCTTATATTATTTGCGAATAATGGCTGATCAAGGTCATGTTGGTCAACTCAATAATAATTATATGATCAGCCTCGGTGATAATGGTTGAGTACGTCGTCTCGTACTAGATTAGACTGCTAGTTGAAAGGGAGATTGGGGTTCGAATACCTGTCGGAGTGTATTGTGGGTATTTAATAATGGTTTTACTCTCTTCCCGCCAAATTCGGCTACAATTGTGTTTAATTCTATCTTCTATTCGATATTTCACTCGAGAGGGTTAGTAAGACGCGTCCACCAAAAAAATCACGTATTAAGTTTAAAATCCACAATATGAAGTTTCATGTATAAGTTAGTCTTCGCTGCTTGACCTTTTAGGTTTGTTTAAGTATTTAAAATAAATTTTATAATGTGTATTTAAATATATATATATATATAACATGTATACGAGTATGTATTCATTTTGAGCTTGTATTCAAATGACAAGTCAAGACCAAACCCCCCTATTTTGTGTGAGGGCCTGGCAGAAAACATGTTTCATTTCGAGAAACAATAAACTTGTTTTTGATAGCTTGATATAGGAAATCCGGGGAACCCCGCTTTTAACATTGACGAGAGTCAGCCTGGAGACTTTGCCATCTAATGGTTGATATCACGAGAGAGTAAAAATATATGGGTTGGAGAAAAATACGGTAGCTGCGTTGTTATCTATTGTTATTATTATTATTGTTATCACTAGCGTCTTACTACCGTTCCGAGTTAGTACGCACTTTCACTATGTGTATTGGTTAGGGTGATTGTGAGATGATGGAGGAGCTACTGTTTAACGTGGATCCGATCCACGGTGGAGGCCTGGTATTCCACCCATTCACAAGTGTGATTAATACCAGTTTGTCAGAGGGGAAGGAGGTTTGCCGGGACCGAGGATTTGAACCCTGGACTAGCACAAAAGCTGATCACCTTACCCCTAGATCACGAAGTCACCAGCGTGTTGATGAGAAGTTTTAATTTAGAAGAAGTGCACCCGCTTTTCGAGGAGGGTTATTGAAAAAATATTTTAGGAAAAACCACATCAGTATGCCCGATCGAGATTCGAACTCCATCTTCCGTCATCATCAGGTATTAGTCTACTGCCGAGATTGGACGCCTAGACACACGGCCATCGAAAACGGTTGTTTGATTAGTTAGACTAAGGTTAAATATGTTCACACCCTCCTCATTCCTATAGTCATATTCTCCCTCATTGCTCACTATCTCCCTAATAGTCACTATCTCCTCATACTCACTATTCACTCATACTCATACTACCTCATGCTATCACTGTAGCCCGGACACGTATAAATAAATAAATCCTTTCTCTTAACTAAGCACGCTGCAGTTGGTCAAATGGAAGCGACTCTGTATCCTTTGTTCTCCAGACACAATGTGGGTGTGAGAATTGGCCGTCGGTGAGCTAAGATTTGAACCCCGAGTCTTTGATTCATAGCAGACTCGTAATCTGACATGTGATTCGAAATTAAAACATTTCACCTTATAATTGTTGAGATTAGATTTGTTAAAAAGTTCACGTAAAAAACACCATTATTTTAATAACTTTTAAAAAATTCTGTTTGAATTCATTTATAGAGTGACTACAGGCAGTTGTTGGTCACAAGGGGTAAGTTCGAATCTCGACCAGGGTCATCCTTGGAGGGTGTGGTGCTTGCTTAGGTGACAGGAAAGGAACGAGAGTTGTCATTGTGAAATAAAATAAAAAACATAGTCATGTGATCCTAATTTTTTTTCCTTCAATCTAAATGCGGGCACATTTCCTTAATTTCCTATTCGCCTCATTATCATGGCTTCAAAACATCGACAATAAATTTAATAGGTGTAAACTATGTTAATAAATTGTTAATATTAATTTTTTAAAAAATTATCCATTATTTGCCGGGGAAATAATTATACTTTGATTTTTTACTTTAAAGATGGTTAAAAAAAGGTTTTCAAGGTGTAGGGTTTTTTTTTTTTTTAAATGGGAAATTCGAATAATTTTAAAAACCTTTCCAATTGTTTTTTTTAAGTTTAGAAATAATTAAGTTTTTAGTTTATTAAAAATTAATATTTTTACTTTTGACTAAAATTTTGCTCACTTATAAATTTAGGTTTTCAACATAAATTTTTAATGCCCTTTTAATTAATGTTTAATTAATCTATACGATTATTCTATATTTAAACCCAAAATTTTTTAATAAAATTTTGTTTTTTGTGTTCATTTTTGTTTTAAAGTAATTTTTTGCGGGGGGGGGCTTTTTTGTGGCATTAATTTGGGGGTACAATGAAATTTATAATTATTATTTAATTTCAATTTAAATTTTTTGTTTTAAAATATATTTTTTTTATATTATGTTAACTAATTTTGTTTATTAGATATTTTAATATTTTTCTTTAATTCTGTAACCCTTTATGGTGTTAGGTTTTAAAATTTGGTAAAAATTATAATTTACTTTACCAACAAGGAAACAAAAATTTAAATAAAAAGTTTTCCCCCCATAGGGGGGTGAATGTTTTTATTCTTAAGAAAAGTATTTAAAGATTTTAATTAAACTTTATTAAATTGTATATTTGAACTTTTTTTGGATATATTTTTTGGGTAGATTGGGACTAAATTCTAAACTTTTTAAAAAACTTTTTTTCAGTTATAAAAAATAGGTTTTTATTATTGCAAAAAATAAAAGAATTTTTCATTTTTTTTGTTTAGTAAATAATATTTTAAATTTAAAAAACCTAATTTTAAATTACGAATGTTGAAAAAAATGACAGATGTACAAAGTTGTGTGGTAGATGTGTATTTAGTAGTGTAGGGTTTGGAGGGTCCCCCCAAGAGAATTAGTTGGTAAATTTCACCCCCTTGTTGGGGGCCCCCACTAGAATATTGTTTTCAAATTTAAAGTTTGTTTTCTTTTGTTTCGGATTTTTTTTTTCATTTGTTTTTGGGTTTTTTTTGTTTAGAATTTTTTTTTAAAAATTTTTTAACTTGTTTATTTTTTTTGTGATGGTGATTTTTTTTCTTTTTGAAACAGTGTCCCCCCTTTTTTTAACTTGTGGGAAGGATTAGTTAAGGAGCTTTTGGTTTTAGCAAAAAAGATGGTGCGAATGTTTTTTGAGTTTTAAAATTTTTAAAACACGTGAATCCCATTTAAAAAAATAATCACGAAAATCAAAGGTTTGTTTGTTTGTGGAGGTGTGTTTACGGTGTTTAATATTTTATAATAAAGGGAAGGTTTTTTATTATTTTTGTTTATTATGGTTTGCAATTTCATTGTTGCAGTTGCCGTGGCTGTTATTTTTGAAATGAGGGAAAGAGATTCTCCCCCGGGCCCCCCCTTTACCCAAAAATTTTTTTTAAATATTTAAAATATTTTAAATTTTTTTTACTATTTACTTTTTTAAATACATAAAATTTTTATTTTTTAGAATTTCATCGGGTAGTTTCATTTATAATATAATTTGATGGTATTAATTTTAAGCTTTTTTAATTTAAAAATTTATTTTTTAATATTTTATTGTAAATAATTTGTAATTATTTTAATTAGAAGTAGTGTTTTTTTTCAAAAAAATTTTGCCTGGTATACTTTAGTAGTACCTACGGGAAATTAAAGAAAGGGTGGATGAGAAAGAAAAAATTTAGAGAAGATGTCCCCAAATTGGTGGAGGGTAGGGGGAACCCGTTTATAAAAAAACCCCCCCAGTAAATCTTTTTTTGAATTTTTTTAAATTGTGAAGAAATTTCCCCTTTTAACCTTTATGGGAGCTGGTATTGAACGGAAAGGGAAGTTTTATTTGGTCGTTTCCGAGGGAAGAGATCTTTCAAGGTTTTTTTTAAAGTTTTTTGAGAAAACTTGAAGGGTTGTGGTAAAAAAGTTCCTTTAAAAAACAAAAATGCATGTGAAACATTTTAAAATCTTTTTTTGTTTGGCCCTTTTTAATTTAAAGTTTTTTTTAAAATTATATTTTAATTTTTTTTTTAACGAAAAATTTATTTATTTTTAAATGAGGCCAGTTTATTAAATTAATTTTTTTAAAATATTAATTGTTAAATTAGTTTTGTTCAAAAGAATACGTCGAGTTTAAAGGTTTTTAAATAAAAAAATTTTACCTTTTTTGAATAAAAAATCATTTAATTTAATATTCTTAGGCAAATTTTTAAGGATTTTTTAGTCAAGTAAATAACCCAAAAACAAATGGAAAAATGCAAGGTTTTGTAAAAGGTATTTTGGGTCTTAAATGGTTTTATAATTTTCGTCGAGGAAAATTAATTGTGTGACTTGTTTTAACAAAATTTGGTGATAAATAGGGGGTGAAAAGCTCGATTCGATTTCAAAAAATAGAATAGTTTTTTTGTTTTTTAGCTAAAAAAAATATTTTGTAGCTTTCTATAAAATTTATACAAAAGACTTTTTAAAATAGGAAATTTTCGTTTAAATTTGACAAAAAAAAGTAATATCCCCTTTAAATTTAGTTCTTCATTGATTTTATGAAATTAATTTGTAATACAAAAAGAGAAGGTGGAAAATTTAAAAGTAATTAATTAAAAAAATGTCATTTATTATTGCGATGTTTTCAAAGTGAATTTTTTCCAACGAAGTTAAAGTTGAGTTTTTTAGTAAATAAAGTTTCGACCCCGGTGTTTAAAAAAAACATTTGTTTAAAGTTCCCTTTGTGAGGTTCAAACGGTTCATAACAATATTATTTAAAGGACAGTTTAGGGTGGAACTGATACAAACTTATTATAGTTTAGGACAGTTATAGGGTGAAACTGATAAAAACTATATTATAGTTATGAGAGTGTAGGGTCAAAGAGATTCAAACGATAATATAGTTTATGACAGTGGTTAGTTCAACGAGATTCAACTACATTATAGTTTAAGACAGTGTAGGGTCAACGAAATTTCAACATATTATAATTTTTAAGGACAGTGTAGGGACAACGAGAATTTTCAACTATATTATAGTTTAAGACAGTTAGGTTCACGAGATTTGACTATATTATTGTTTATGACAGTGTATGTTGAAAGAGAGTCAACTTATTATAGGTTAAGTTAGTTTGGTCAATGAAATTCAACTATATTTTAGTTAAGTCACGTGGTGCTCAACGAGATACAACTTTATAGTTTCTTGTTGTTTTTGAGTCAACGAGATTCAACTATAATTTTAGTTTTACAGTGTAGGGTCAACGATTATACAACTTTGCTATAGTTTAATGAGAGGAGAGTATTATTAACGAGATTCACCTAATTATTCTTTAAGTTACGTTTTGGGTCAACGAGATTCAACTATATAATCGTTTAAGACAGTGTGATTATCAACGACATTCAAATATATTATAGTTTATGAAGGGTAGGGTCAAAGAGATTCAAACTATATTATAGTTTAAGACAGTGTGCGTCAACTAGATTAAGTATTTATAATTTAAGACAGTGTAGGATCAAAAGGAGATTCAAAAACTATATTATATATTTAAGACAGTTGTTATAGGTCAACGAGATTCAACTATATATAGTTTAGGTTTGTTTTGGGTCAGAGATACAAATTATGTTATAGTTTTAAGATTATGTAGGTTCAACGAGATCAACTATCTTATAGTTTAAGAAGTTGTATGTTGAACGAGATTCAACTATATTATATTCAAGGCAGTGTAGGTCAACGAGATTAAACCTATATTTTGATTAAGACAGTGTAGGGTCAACGAATATTTACTATATTATAGTTTAGACAGTGATAGTGTAACGAGAATTAAAATAATATTAAAGTTTAAGATAGTGTAGGGTCAACGAGATTCAAATATATTATAGTTTACGACAGTTTTAGGGTCAACGAGATTCAAACTCTATAATAGTTCAAGACAGTGTAGAGATCAACGAGATTCAACTATATTAAGTTAAGACCGTGTAGGGTCAACGAGATTCATCTTATTAGTGTTTAAGACAGTGTAGTCAACGAGATTCAACTATATTAAAGTTTGTGACATTGTAGGGTGAACGAGATTCACTATTATAATAGTTTTAAGACAGGTGTAGGGTGACAAGATTCAAACTATTTTATAGTTTATGATAGTGTAGAGTCAAAGAGATTCGACTATATTATAGTTAGTAGTTTGGTCAATGAGATTCAAATATATTATAATTTAAGACAGTGTTGGCTCAAAGAGATTTGAAACTATATAATAATTAAGACAGTGTAGGTCGACGAGATTCAAATATAAATTATAGTTTTTTTAGACAGTGTAGTGTCAACGTGATTCAAACTTATTATTGTTTAAGGGACAGTGTAGGGTCAACGAGATTCAACTTATATTTATGTTTAAGGACTGTGTAGGGGTCTAATGAGATTCAAATATATTATAGTGTAACGAGATCCAAATATATTAAAGTTTAAGGACAGAGTAGGTGTCAACGAGATTCAACTATATTACTAGTTTAAGAAAGTGGTAGGGTCAACGAGATTAAATGTATTCTAGTTAAGACAGTTAGTTCATCGAGATTGAACTATATTATAATTTAAGCAGTGTATGTGAACGAGATTCAACTATATTATAGTTTAGTTAGTTTGGGTCAATGTAGATTTCAATATATTATAATTTAAGACAGTGTTGGCTCAACGAGTACAAACATATATTATGTTTATTTTTAGTTTGGGTCACGAGATTCAAATATATTATATTTTAAGAGATCTTTAGTGCAACGATATACAACTGTTATTATGTTTAAGCAGGACGAGTATTTGAACGAGATTCAATATTATTATAGTTTAAGTTAGTTTTTGGTCAACGTGATCTCAACTATATTATAGTTTAATACAGTTATGTTTCACGAGATTCAACTATATTATAGTTTATGTTTGTTTTGGGGCCAAACGGAAGATACAAATATGCTATAGTTTAAGATTAATGTAGGTTCAACAAGATTCACTTATTAAGTTTAAGACAGTGTAGGTCAACTTAATTCAAATGATTATAGTTTAACGACAAGTGTAGGGTCAAACGAGATTCAACTATATTATAATTTTAAGGACAGTGTAGGGTCAAACGAGATTCATACTATATTATAGTGGTCAACGAGACCTATAATTATAGTTTAAAGAGAGTGTAGGGTCACGAAATTCATCTATATTATAGTTTAAGGACGTGTGGGTCAACGAGATTCAACTATATTATTATTTGAGGACACTGTTAGGGTGAACGAGATTCAACTATATTTATAGTTTGAGACACTGTAGGGTCAATAGTTTCAACTATATTATAGTTTAATACAGGTTAGGGTCAACGAGATTCAATATATTATTGTTTATGACAGTGTAGGGTCTCGAAATTCAATATATTATAGTTTAAGACAGTTGAAGGGTTTAACAGATTAAACTTATATTATAGTTTGAGACACTGTAGGGTCAACGAGATTCTACCTATATTATAGTTTAAGACAGTGTTAGGGAATCGAGACTCAACTATATTATAGTTTTAGATAGTGTAGGGTCACGAGATTCAACTATATTATAGTTTAGGGCAGTGTAGGGTCAACCGAGATTTTATTTAAACTTATTCTAGTTTAAGACAGTTAACAGGGTCACGAGATTCAACTAATGTTATTGTTTTAGACAGTGTTAGTGTCAACGAGATTCAAACTATTTTATAGTTTATACAGTGTCAATCAATGAGATTCAACTTTTATTATTAATTTAAGAAACAGTAGGGGCAACGAAGATTCTAACTTATTATAGTTTAAGGACGTGTAGGGTGACGAGATTCAATTAATTTAGTTTTAGTGAGAGGTGTAGAGTGAACCGAGATTCATTATATTATATTTTAGACAGTGTAGGGTAAATTAGATTCAAAAATATATTATAGTTTAGGACAGTGTAAGGGTCAACGATATTCACTTTTTTTTAGTTTAAGACAGTGTTAGGAGTCAATGAGATTCAAACTATATTCGAATTTAAGACAGTGTAGGGTCAACGCGATTCAACTTGTTATAGTATTAAAAAGTGTTAGCGTCAACGAGATTCATCTTTTCCTAGTTTAAAGACAGTGTAGGTCAACGAGATTCAATTATATTATAGTTTAGACTGTGTGGGTCAAACGAGATTCAATTTTATATGTTGCAGACAATGTATGTTCAAAGAAATTCATCTATTTTATAATTTAAGACACTGTGGGGGTCAACGAGATTCAACATATTATGAGTTTAAGAAGTGTAGGGTTAACGAGATACAACCTATATTATGTTTAAGTTAGTGTAGGTTCAACGAGCAACTTACATATAGTTTAGACAGTGTAGGGTCGAGAGATATAAATATATTATAGTTTAAGACAGTGTAGGGACAACGAGATTCAATATAATATAGTTGTAAGACACTGTAGGGTCAATGAGATTCAATATATTAATATTTCAAACAGTGTCTGGGCAACGAGATTCAAATATATTATAATTTAAGTTGCTTTTGGGTCCAATGATATCTCAAATTATTATAGTTTTTATGAAGTGTAGTTCAACGAGATTCAGACTACCATTATAGTTTAAGACAGTGTAGGGTCAACGAGATTTAACTATATTATTTAAGAAAGTTAGGTTCAAGAGATTCGACTATATTATAGTTTAAGACAGTGTATACTTGAACGAGATTCAACTTATATTATAGGTTAAGTTAGTTTGGGTCAATGAGATTCAACTATATTATAGTTAAGACTGTGGTGCTCTCAACGAGATACAACTATATGTAGTGTTTATTTAGTTTTGAGTCAAACGAGATCAACTATATTATAGTTTGACAGTGTAGGATCAACGATATACAACTATGTTATAGTTTAAGGAGAGGAAGGAGTATTTATGAACGAGATTCAAATCATATGTATACTTTAATTTAGTGTTTGGTCAACGAGAATTCAACTATATTATAGTTAAAGTTAGTTTTGGTTCAACGAGATTCACTATTTATAGTTTAAGATGGGTGTGGTGAAACGAGATTCAACTATATAATAGTTAATACAGTGTTTAGGTCAACGAGATAACTATATTATAGTTTAAGACAGTGTAGGGTCAACGAGATTCAACTAAATTATTATAGTTTTAAGCCACAGTGTGGGTCAACGAGATAAAAACTCTCTTATAGATTAAGACAGTGTAGGGTCAACGAGTCTACAACTATTATTCTAGTTTAAGACAGGTTGTTTGTGTCTCAAGAGATACAACTTATTATAGTTTAGACAGTGTTAGGACAACGATTTTTAACTTTATTATAGTTTATGATAGTGTAGGGTCAAACGAGGATTCAACTTTTATTTTGTTTAAGACCAGTGAAGGCCGTCACGAGATTAAAAATATATTATAGTTTATAACGAAGTGTAGGATCAACGAGATTCAAAACTATATTAAAGTTTAAGACAGTGTAGGAGTGAACGAGATTCAACATTATATTATAGTTTAATACAGTTAGGTTATCACGAGATTCAAATATATTATAGTTTAAGTTTGATTTGGGTCATCGAGATACAAATTTTGCTATAGTTTAAGATAATGTAGGTTACACGAGATCAACTATATTATAGTGTTAATGGACAGTGTAGGGTCAAACGAGTTTCAACTATTATATAGTTTAGAAGTGTAGGGTCAACAAGATTCAACTATGTTATAGTTTAAGACAGTGTTAGGCAACGAAGATTACAATTTATTATAGTTTAAAATAGTGTAGGTTCACGAGGGGATAAGATTCAACTACATTTTAGCTAAAGACAGTGTAGGGTCTAACAAGATATAACTATATTATAGTTTTAAGGCAGTGTAGGGACAAAAAAATTCAACTATATTATAGTTTAAGACAGTGTAGGTTCAACGAGATTCAACTATATTATAGTTTAAAACAGTGTTGGGTCATCACGAGATTCAACTATATAGAGTTTAGAACAGTGTAGGTAAACGAAATTCAACAAACATTATTGTTTAAGGACGTGTTGGGTCAACAGATTCAACTATATTATAGTTTAAGAAGTGTAGGGGTCAACGAGATTCAACTATTTATAGTGTAAGGGCAGTGTAGAGTCAAACGAGATTCAACTATATGATAGTTTTTGACAGTGTAGGTCAATGATATTAAACTTTTTTTATAGTTTAAGACTATGTAGGTTTCAAGAGATTCAACTATATTATAGTTTAAGACACAGTAGTGTCAACGAGATTCAACTATGTTATAGTTTAAGACAGTGTAGGTTCAACGAGATACAACTATATTATTGTTTAGATAGAGTAGGTTCACGAGATTCAACTTATTATTGTTAAAGACAGTGTAGGGTCAACGAGATTTAACTATATTATGGTTTAACGAAAGAAATTAGTGTCTCATCGAGATTCAACCATGATTATAGTTTAAGACATTGAGTCCATTAGATTCAACTATATTATAGTCAAGACATTGTTGGGTGAACGTGATTTCAACTATATTATGTTTAAGTTGGTTTTGAGTTCAATGTATCCCCAACTATATTGTAGTTTCATGACATGTAGGTCAACGAGATTCAAATATATTCTGTTTAGACGTGTAGGATCAATGAAATTAAACTATATTAAAGTTTAAGACAGTTGTAGGTTCAACGAGATTGAACTATATTATAGTTTAGACAGTGTATGGTGAACGAGATATTAACAATATTATAGTTTAAGTTTGTTTGGGTCATTGAGATTCTACTATATTATAATTTAAGAAGGGTAATGTCTCAACGAGATTAAAATATATATAGTTATATTTTAGTTTGGTTGTCAACGAGATTCAAACTATATTATATTTTAAGAAGTGTAGGGTCAACGTTATACTCAACTATTTTATAGTTTAACACAGGAGGTATTATGACGAGATTTCTATATTATAGTTTAATCTAGTTTTGGTCAAGGTGATTTCTACTCTATTATAGTTTAGTTAGTTTTGGGTCACGAGATTCAATTATATTGTAGTTTTAATACAGTTATGTTCACGAGATTCAACTTATTATTATAGTTTAAGTTTGTTTTGGGGACGATTGATACAAATATGCTATAGTTTAAGATAATGTTAGGTTCAATGAGATTCAATATTTTATAGTTTAGACCAATTGTAGGTCACGTTATTCAATTATTTATTGTTTATGACGTGTAGGTGTCAACGAGTTTCTACTGATATTATAGTTTAAGACAGTGTAGGTCACGAGATTCAAACTTTCCTATAGTTTGAGAAGTAAAGGGTCAACGAGATTCAAACTATTTTTTTAGTTTAATACTGTGTAGGGTCACCGATATTCAACTATATTTTAATTTAAGACAGTGTATGGTAAAACGAGATTCAACTATATTCTAGTTTAAGACAGTGGATGGTCAAACGAGGAGATTCACTATATAATAGTTTAAGACAGTTTTGGTCAAGAGATTCAACTATATTTTAGTTTAAGACAGTGTTATGGTCAACGAGATTAAACTTTATTTTAGTTTAAGGACGTCGTAGGGTCAACGAGATAAAACTATGTTAATTGTTTAAGGGACAGTTTGTAGGGTTCACGAGATTCTACTATGTTATAGTTTTAAGACCAATTTAGGGTCAACGTGTCGTCAACAATTTTATTGTTTAAGGACAAGTGTGTACAACGAGATTCAACTTTATTATAGTTTAAGACAGTTGTTAGGGTCAACGAGTTTCAACTTATTATAGTTTAAGAAAGATTCGGGTCAACGAGATTCAAATATATAATAGTTTAGGTCAGCTGTTATTAACAACAAGATTCAACTATATTTAATTTAAGACAGTATAGTGGTCAACGAGATTCAACTATATTATAGTTTAGAAGACAATGGTTAGGTTCAACGAGATTCTACTATATATAGGTTTAAGACAGTCGTAAGGGGTCAACGTGATTCAACTTTTATTATAGTTTGAGACACTGTAGAGTGTAACGAGATTCAAATATTATTATAGTTTAAGACACTGCAGGTTCAACGAGATTCTCTATAATTATAGTATAAGACAGTGTAGGGTCAACGAGATCAAATAATTAAGTTTAAGACAGTGTAGGGTCAACGAGATTCAATATATTCTAGTTTAAGACAGTGTAGGGTAACGAGATTCAAACTTATATTATATTTAAGACCACTGTAGTGTCAACGTGATTCAACTATATTATATGTTATGACAGTTGAGTAATCGAGTAAAAACTATATTGTAGTTTATGACAGTTAGGTTAACGAGATTCCAACTTATTTAGTTTTAAGTTTAGTTTTGGTCAACGAGATACAAATAGGCTATAGTTATTTAAGATTAATGTAGATTCAACGGAGATTCAACTATATTATAGTTTAGACAGTGTAGGGTCAACGAGTTTCAATAGTATATTGTTTAAGAGCAGTGTAGGGTCAACGAGATTTAACTATGGTTATAGTTTAAGACAGTGTAGGTTCCACGAGATAAGACTATAATTATCGTTTAAAATAGTGTAGGTTCAACGATGATTCAAACTCATGCTTATAAGATAAAGACAGTGTAGGGTAACAAGATATTAAGTATTTATTTTAAGACAGTGTAGGACAACGAAATTAAAATATATTATAGTTAGACAGTGTAGGTCAACGAGATTCACCTATATTTTAGTTTATAAAACAGTGTAGGGTCACGAGATTCACTATATTATAGTTTTGGACAATGTAGGTTCAACGATATTTACAATACCTTATTAGTTTAAGACAGTGTTGGGTCAAACAAGATTCAAACGATATTATAGTTTTAGACAGTGTAAGGTGAAACGAGAATTCAACTATATTATAGTTTAAGTGCAGTGTAGGTTCAACGAGATTCTACTTTATAATAGTTTAAGACTGTGTAGGGTCAATGATATTCAACTTTTTTTATTTTAAGAACAATGAGGTTCAACGAGATTCATATATTATAGTTTTAATACACTGGTAGTGTCAACGAGATTTCAACTATATTATAGTTTAAGGACAGTGTAGGTTCAACGAGATACAACTATATTATAGTTTAAGATAGTGTAGGTTCAACGAAGATTCAATACATTTATAGTTAAAGCAGTGTGAGGCGTCAACGAGATTTAAATATATTCTGGTTTTAGACAGGTATTGGACAACGAGATTCAAACATATATTATAGTTTAAGACAATTAGGGTCAATTAGATTAACATATTATAGTTCAAGACAGTGTTTCTGGTGTACGAGATTCAACTATATTATAGTCGTTAAGTTGGTTTGGGGGACAATGATATCCCAACTATATTGTAGTTTATGACAGCTGTAGGGTCAACGAGATTCAACTATATTATAGTTTAAGACAGTGTAGACTCAATGAAATCCAAAACTATATTATAGTTTAAGACAGTGTAGGTTCAACGAGATTGAACTATATTATAGTTAAGACAGTTGTTTTGGTGAACGAGGATTCACTATATTCTAGTATTAAGTTTGTTTGGGGTCAATGAGATTCAATTATTATTAATTTAGACAGTGTATGTCAACGAGATACAACTATACTATAGTTTATTTTAGTTTTGGAGTCACGAGATTCAACTATATTATTTTTTAAGTAAGTGTAGGGTAAACGATATCCAAAATATATTATAGTTTAAAGACAGGAGAGTATATGAACGAGATTCACCTTATTACAGTTTAAATTAGTTTTGGTGTCACGAGATTCAACTATAGTATAGTTTAAGTTTAGTTGTGGGTCACGAAGATACAACTTATTATAAGTTTATACTGTTATGTTCACGAGATTCAACTAGATTATAGTTTAGTTTTTTTTTTGGGTCAACTAGATACAATTATGCTATATTTTTAAGATATGTAGGTTTCAACCAGTTTCATCTATATTATAGTTTAAGGACAATGTAGGTTCAACGTTGTTCATTATATGATTGTTTAAGACAGTGTAGGGTCAACGAGTTTCAACTATTTCTAGGTTTAAGACAATGTAGGGACAACGAGATTTAACTTATATTATAATTTAGACTGTGTAGGGTCAATGATTATTCAACTTTTTTATATTTAAGACAGTGTAGGTTAACGAGAATTCAACTATATTTTAGTTTAGACAGTGTTTAGGTCAACGAGATTCAACTATATTATGGTTTAAGAGTGTAGGTCAACGAGATTCAACTATAATTATAGTTTAAGGACAGTGTGGGTCAACAGATTTAACTATATTATAGTTTAAGACTGTGTAGGTGAACGGAGATTCAACTATATTATGATTAAGGCAGGTCGGATCAACGAGATTCAACTATTTATAATAGTTTTAAGACAGTGTATGGTCAATGAGACTTCAAAATTTTTTTAGTTTAAGACAGTGTAGGGTCAACGAGATTCAAACTCATCTATAGTTTGAGGACAGTAAAGGGTCACGAGATTCAACAATATTATAGTTTAAGACAGTTTGGTCAACGAGATTCAACTATATTATAATTTGAAGACATGAAGGGTCAACAAGATCAACTTTATTATAGTTTATACAGTGTTAGGGTCAACGAGATTAACTATTTTATAGTTTAAGATAGTGAAAGTTTCAACGAGATTCACCTATAATTATGTTTAGGCAGTGCAGGTCGACCACATTCAAATACTTTATTAGTTTAAAGAAGTATAGGGTCAACGAAATTCAACTATATTATAGTAAAAAATTACATTGTAGGGAAACGAGATTTAAATATATTTAATTTAAGACAGTTAGGTTCAACGAGATTGAACTATTTATAGTTTAAGTTACAGTGTTTTGTTACGAGATTCAACTATTTATATTTTAAGTTAGTTTGGGTCAATGAGATTAACTTTATTATAGTATAAGAAAGTGTAGCTAACGAGATTACAACTTTATTATAGTTTATTTTAGTTCTTGGCAACGAGATTCAACTTATTATAGTCTAAGAAAAGTTTAGGGTCAACGATATACAATAATTATAGTTTAAGACCGGAGTATTATTATAAACGAGATTCACCATTATTATAGTTTAAGTTAGTTATGGTCAACAGATTCAACTTTATTATAATTTAGGAGTGTGATGGGTCAACAGATTCAGAACTATATTATAGTTTTAAGACAGATTAGTGTCAACGAGATCAAACTACATTATAGTTTAAAGACAGTTTTAGGGTCAACATAGATTCAATTATATTATTGTTTTTAATACGTGTTAGGTGTCAATGAGATTCAAATACATTATAGTTTAAGACAGTGTTAGGAACGAATTACTATATTATAGTTTTAAGACCAGTGTAGGGCTTAACAAGATTCAAACTATATTATAGTATAAGACAGTGTAGTTTGAACTTGATCAACTATATTATTGTTATTTACAGATGAAGGGTTATCGAGATTCAACTATTTTATGTTTAGAGATTTTAGGGTCAACGAGATTTACTATATTATATTTTAAGAGATTGTAGGGTCAAACGAGCTTCAAACTATATTCTAGTTAAGACAGTTTAGGGTAAACGAGATTCTACTATTTTATACTTTAAGACAGTTTAGGTCAATGAGATAAATATGTTATAGTTTAAGACTGTGTTGGGTCATGAGATACAACTATATATAGTTTAGACAGTGTAGGGTCAACGAGATTCACTATATATTATAGTTTAAGAAGTTTTAGGGTCAATGATATAAAACTTTGTTTATAGTGTAAGATAATGTAGGGTCAACGAGATTAAAGCTATTTTATAGTTTAAGACTGTTAGGGTCAACGAAAATTTCAACTATATTATATTTTCAGACAGTTGTCTGTGTGAAACGAGATTTAACTATATTATAGTTTAAGGGAAGTGTAGGATCAATGAGATACAACTATGTTATAGTTTTAAGACTGTGTATGGGTCAATGAGTTACAAATATATTTTAGTTTAAGACAGTTGTAGGGGTCAAGGTTCAACTATTATTATAGTTTGAGACAATTTAGGGTCAAAACAGATACAAACTATGTTATGATTTAAGATAATGTAGGTTCAACGAGATTCAACTATATTATAGTTTAAGTCAGTGTAGGGTCAACGAGATTCAACTATATTATAGTTTAAGGACAGTTTAGGGTCAACTATATACAAAACTATATTTATAGTTAAGACAGGAGAGTATTATGAACGAGATTTTCACCTTTTTACTATAGTGTAAGTTAGTTTCGGGTCAAAGTGTTTCAATAATATTATAGTTTAGTTTGTTTTGGGTCAATGAGATTTAACTATCTTTATAATTTAATAGAGTTATGTTCACGAGTTTCAAAATATATATAAGTTTAAGTTGGTTTTGGTCAACAAGATAAAATATGCTATAGTTTAAGATATGTCAGGTTCAAGAGATTCAACAATATTTATAGTTTAAGTCAGTTAGGGTCACGTATTCAATTTTATTTATTATAGTTTTAAGGACAGTGTAGGTCAACGAGGTTTAAACTTTATTATAGTTTAAGACAGTGTAGTGGTTCAACGAGATTAACTATATTATAGTTTGTGACACGTAATGGTGTCAACGAGATTCAAACTATATTATAGTTCAAGACAGTGTAGGGTCAACGGAGAATTCAACTTATATTATAATTTTAGACAGTGGTAGGGTCAACGAGATTCATCTATATTCTGTTTAAGACAGTTGTAGGGTCACGCGATTCAAACTATATTATGTTTATGACTGGGTGTGGTGAACGAGATTCAATATATAATAGTTTAATACAGTGTAGGGGTCAACGATGATTCAACTATTATTATGTTTAAGACAGTGTAGGGTCAGCGAGATTCAACTATATTTATAGTTTATGACAGTGTAGGGTCAACGAGATAAAATCTCTTATAGTTTAGACAGTGTATGGGTCAACGAGGATTACGAAACTATATTCTAGTTTAGACAGTGTGAGTCAACGATGATACAACTATAATTATAGTTAAGACAGTGTTAGATTAACGGAGATTCAAACTATTTATTGTTTAAGCCAGTGTAGGATCAACGAGATATAACTATATTATAGTTTAAGACAGTTAGGGACAACGAGATTCAACTACATTATAGTTTAAGGACTGTGTATGGTTCAACGTGATTCAAAATTATTTATAGTTTAAGGGACAGTGTAGGGTAAACGAGATTTCAACTTATTATAGTTTAAGACACTGTAGTGTCAAGAGTTAACTATATTATAGTTTGAAGACAGTTGTAGTTGTCAACGAGATTCAACTATTTTATAGTTTAAGGACAGTGAGAGTCAACGAGATTCAACTATATTATTAGTTTAGACAGTGTAGGATCAACGAGATTCAACTTATTATAGTTAAGACAGAGTAGGGTCAAACGAGATTCAACTATATTATAGTTTAAAACAATGTAGGAGTCAACGAGATTCAACTATATTCTAGTTTATGACCAGTGTAGTGTCAAGAGATTCACTATATTATGTTTAAGACAGTGTTGGCGTCAACGAGAATCAACTATATCTAGTTTAGACAGTGTTACGGTCATTGCGATTCAATATATTATATATTGAGGACACTGTTAGGGTCAACGAGATTCAATATATTATAGTTTAAGACCTGTAGGTTAACGAGATTCATCTATATTATAGTTTTAAGACAGTTTAGGGCTTAACGAGATCAACTACTTTATAGTTTAAAACAGTGTTTAGAGTCAACGAGATTCAATTATATCTAGTTTAGACAGTGTAGGTTAAACGAGATCTAAACTATATTATAGTTTAAGAACACTGTTTTAGTGGTCAACAGATTAACTATATTATAGTTTACGGACAGTGTTAGGGTCAACGAGAGTTTCAACTATATTATAGTTTAAGGCATTGTGGTTCAACGTTATACAATATATTATAGTTTAAGACAGTTTAATTAGTGTTTGAAGATTAATTTTGGATGAACGAAGAACCAATATATCATAATTAATAAATTAAGTGTAATTTTAAGTTTGTTTTCAGATTATCGACTAATATTCAATCATTGTTTGTCTAACATAAAATTGTTTTAGATATTACTTAATATCCAATCATTGTTTGTTTAAGCATAAGTTGGTTTTAAGATATCTGACTAATATCCAATTCATTGGTTAACTAGTTTGTTTCAGATATTCTACTAATATCCAAATCACATGTTCTGTTAACATAAGTTTGTTTCAGATATCGACTAATATCCAATCATTGTTTGTGTATCATATGCTTGTTTAGATATTGACTAATATTCCAATCATTGCTTTGTCCTACCATAAATTGTTCAGATATCGACTAATATCCAATCATTGTTTGTCGAACATATATTTGTTTCAGATATCGATAATATCAATCATTGTTCACTAGTTTGTTTAGATATCGACTAATATCCTATCTTGTTTAACTGTTGGTTTCAGATATCGACTAATATCTATCATTGTTTAACTAGTTTGTTTCAGATATAGACTAATATCCAATCATTGTTTTTAACTGGTTTGTTACAGATATCGGACTAATATCCAATCTTTGTTTGTCTAACCATATGTTTGGTTTCATGATATCTGACTATATTCATTCATTGTTTGTTTACATAATTTTTTATCATATATCTACTAATATTCTATCATTGTTTGTCTAACATAAGTTTGTTTCAGATATCGATAATATCCTATCATTGTTTAACTAGTTTTGTTTCAGATATTGGACTAATATCCCAATCATTGTTTAAACTAGGTTGTTTCTAGATATTCGATAATATCGTATCATTGTTTGTCTACATAAGTCTGTATCGGATATTCTCTAATGTTCTTTTAATATTTTGGATGAGAATGATATTTTTGTTGTGTACATTTTTCTATTGCTTAGTAATGGTCGCGTTCTTATAACACTTGGTTAGTTTTATTTAGTGATTTATATTTGGTGTAATATTTTTACTGGCTAATAACCTTTAGTTGAAATGCTCTTAATTTATTTAAATTTGTTTGAAATTGCTAATAATATTTTTTTTCCATTAACTTTAATTGTTCTACCTCAAAACAAATAATTTGTAATTTGCATCTATAATTTTGTATATTTAATTGTGTGTTATTAAATCTCAAATACTAATCTTTATTTTATTCTCTTTTTTTTTTTTATTATACAGAATTTACGTTCTTAGTTATTAATATTTTGTTACGTGTTTGATTTATAATGTTTGTCTTTTTATATAATTTAATTTTTTCTATGATTTGTAACTGTAAGTTTTATTGTTGATTTGTCTATTAATATGTGAGATTAATAAACGTTTATTTTTTCTAGTGTGTTTGTTATTAATTGCTGTTTTGTTTAATTTTATTGAAACTTGGAATTGGATTTCTAGGCCTTCTGCAATTACTTGTTTTGTTAATTGTAAGAAGGAATCCTAGATTACTTTTGATAAAACCCCTGCAAATGTTGAACATTGTGTTATTTAAGACATGTATAATTTTTAATTATTTTACTTATCTAATTGTTTGAGTTCATTCTGTTGATTATTTTTCTAGTAAAAAGTTTCAACTGATGTGTATTTTCTAAAATCTCCCAAACCCATTCAATTGTTTTAAAATTACGTTTGCATGTTTTTTTTACAGGTTGTGGTAGATAAAATAATCTAAGGTCTTCATTTCTGTTTCAGTAAAATTAATATTCTGTGTTTTGTTTAAATACTTAATATATTGTTGTTAGTTTCATTAGCTTTTTCCATCCCCTAACAATGGGTCGAGTCTACTAGTCTTTTTGTTAGATCTGCGAGGACACTTGCCAAGAAAGTAGCAGGGTCAAATGGGCGTTTCATTGTCAGCCTTAGACGCCTTAAGTGCGGTGTTTACTAAATACGGACGTCACCTACCTAAACTTGATAGGAATGGTGTCAGTTTCTTTGCGAGACTGGCCCATTCCGTTTTGGTCTAGGTAAGTGAGTTCCTGTATTTTAGTATCGACTGCCACTTTAGGCGTACTAAGTCTGACTAAGAAAACTGCCCAGTGTTAGTTAGTATGCATGATAGTGTTAATTAAGTAGTATGGCCACACGTAGTGAGTATTTACTAGAATGCGCGCTTAGTATTATGCGAAAATACGATGTGAGTTAGTTCTTTTGCGATGATGTTCTTGTAAAGGGGAAAAAAGGACAAATAGTTAGAATCGAGGTCAAATCTCGATCGGAGCGAAAACTGGGGGGGAGGGGTTTTTCCTAAAACCGTTTCACAATCTCCCTCCAACGCAATGTTAAGTTCACTTCCTTAATTCAACTTTCAAATTCCTTACCCATTAGCGTATTAGTACTTAAGCGTTATAACCGAAAAGGTAGTATGGACACGGCGCTAATAAATAAATTTAAAAATAGTCAGATTTGGACATAT
Source organism: Timema cristinae (assembly GCA_039000515.1). Taxonomy (NCBI): domain Eukaryota; kingdom Metazoa; phylum Arthropoda; class Insecta; order Phasmatodea; family Timematidae; genus Timema; species Timema cristinae. The sequence goes on from JBCFYV010002231.1 coordinate 30,405, forward strand.
TTTATAATAATGTTTGGATTCCGCAATTGTATCGACATTATCCGAGTTAAGAATATAAAAAAAATTTTTTTAACCTTGATTAGTATTGATGGTGGCCTGGTGGTGATGGGTAATGTGTCATTACTTCTGTGCTGGGGTCCGGGGTTCAATCTCTCGGTCCCGGCACAGATTTATTATGATTGCCAAACCCTTCCTTCACCCTTGGACAAGAAATTTTGTGAATGTGGGGTAATGCCAGGCCCACCGTGGTTCAGGATTCCAGTTACACTGTTGGTTCACATTTTTCGTCTCACAATCCACCCTACCATTACACATTAGTGTAAGTGCGTGTACCCGAACGGTAGTAAGACACGGTGATAATAATATAATAGTGATAAATAATGAAGCATTATTAAAATAACCAGCATAATATATTTGATAGTTACTGGTTATAACTTACTCTTAAAATTGAAACTGGACACCGATTGAACCCCGGGACCTTCTGCTTTGTACTTGAATTCGTGGACCTCTGATGTTACCTTTAATTCTTCACTCATGGTTTGCAGAGCTCGTCTGCCTTAAAAAACATGAGTAACGAATGACCTTGGGGAGTGGAACCACTCTTGGCCAGTTCACTATAAGAGGCATTGGTTTTATTTACATGAAAACAAGTAATGTAATTGATTTGCCCCTAAAAGTATGTGAAAGCATTGACAAGAATATGTCCTAATTTTAAAAACGTCTAATTTCTTTTAAAAATTTTAAGTTATTAGGGGCGTTTTAAAACACGTCTTCCTCTAAATTATTTCTTTTTAGTTCACCCCTCGTGGTAAATGGCAGCATCTACTGGAGCTAAATTTAAAAAAAGTTAAGTTTTTCCCTTCGGAAGTTTCCCAAAAAAGCAATGATTTTTGTTTGAGTTTGAAGGTGTGTAATTTCGTTAGGAAGACCCTTCGAGAAACTTTTTTGAATCGTAATTGACTTTTTGAAACTCCGTATTTTTATGGCAATCGGTGTGGTTTAAATGGACGTGCTTTAAGCGATCAGTGTTATAATTTTAGGCCCTCGACTGTCGTGTTTCGTTTGAAAATTTTAAAAACAATATTTTCAATTTAAAGAATAAAAAAATATCAAATTTATGTGATATTTTATCATTTTTTAGAGTCTAAGAAAAGGGAACGAGGCTTTTAAAGTAAAGACTTTTCGAATAGAAATAATGTTTTACGGAGTGACTTAAAAAATGATTGTTATTTAAAATAACAAATGACGACCCAAACGGGGGGATTTATAATCAAAAATATTACAAGGTAAAAAATGACGATAAAAAGGGGGCTGAACGCAAAAAGTGTAACAAATAGATTCAAGAGGGGCAAAAGAAAGTAATGTAAAAAAATGGCGAAAAACGTGGGGGTTTATAGGCACTATTAACGCTCGCCAAATCTAAAGAAAAAGGTTCCAAGGGGGGGCCACCCTTTAGAATGTAACAAATGGCCACAATTTTAGGGGCTCGAACACCGCGAACTGAGACAGAGGTGCGTCAACGAGCAAAAGGGAAAAGAGCGGCACACCAGGAGAGGGCAAAAATCACCAAGGCGGCACCCCACACAAGGAGAGGGCATAGTCAAAAAAACACGAAAAGGATGTTGGAGGCACCCCTGCAAGAGACGACCCGCGACGGCAAACCTGCAAGAGAGACACGCCGACGGCACCCCTGCAGAGACACAGCCGACGGAAAAACCTGCAAGGCGGCCAACCAAGGGGCAAACCATAAAGGAAACGGGACGGAGGACCTTTTTGGAACGGCATGCAGTCAAGAAACAGCGTCGAGGACAAAAAAGTGGTCAACAGAAGCTGAAACTCTAATAAAAAAAAAAAAATATTTTTTTTTACTAATTTCAATTGTGTTTTTTGGGGGGTAATAAAATTTTGTTTTTATATGTTGGGATTTCACAAAAAAATTAAAACTAACAATATAAAAGTTTTGGGGCCCTAATTTTTAAAATTAAATTTCTCATATAAAAAGTAATTCTTAGATCAAATTACTTAAAAATTTGTAAAGGCCTAACAAAAATTAATTCTAGATAATTTGAAAATTTATTTAAATTTTAAACAGGGCAGAAAAGGTGAAAAGCCCCTGAAGGTAGATGATGAAGACACAATCCCATTTATTTATGAGGAGGATGAAAGGGCAGGTCAATTCAAGGGGGGCAAATTGTAAACAGGAAAAGAAGGGAGTGAGGAGGAAATGGGGGGCTAGCTTGGGGGGTAGAAAAGTAACGGTATCCTGCAAACGCTGAATCAAAGGGGGGGAACAATAACCTTAGTGGAAGGGGGGGCCCAAACCAGTAGAACAAGTAGTCTTTTAAATGCAAAATTTAAAAAAATTGATCGAACTGCATCAAAAATAAACGGTTTTTTAAATTTTGAAAAAAAATCAACCCAAAAGGTGACGAACAATCAAAAATAAAAATAAAAAATTTGAAAATTTAAATTAATTAATAAAAAATTTTATCAAAAAATTAATGAAATTAATGACGGGGTTTTTTAAAGGAAAAAAAAAAAAGGAAATTTAGGGGTTGGGCAGGAAAAATCAAGAAAGGAAATTTTTTAAGTTAATCGATCAATATCTTCGTGACAAACAAAACAGGGGGTTTGGGAGAAAAATTAGATAAAGAAACCATAAATTAGAAAAAAAAAATAAAAACACAGGTATACAGATGCACAAAAAAAAATCAGCTGTTCAGTGTACAACCCATTTGGAAATTAAAAAAGAAAAGGTGGGTTAAAAATTTAAAGGGGGCAGAGGATGCTTTACCCAATTTTTTAAAAGAAAATAAAATGGGGAGATTCAAATAGAAAGGAAAGAAATTGTGGAGATAAAAGAATGTAAAAAAAAACAAAAAAAACGGTTGGCACTTTAGATCAAAAATAAACAACTTAGCTGATAAAGTACAACTTAAAAAAAGGTAGGGGGAAGATAAAAAAATGGGTTTTTTTTTTAGTCATAATTCTTAACCAAAATGTCAATACTTACTTTGTCATCATTCCTAGGATGGGGGAGAAAAGGAAAAAATATCTGTCTCAATATTTGCAAAAAATTGGGAGAGTTTGGAAAAAAGAGGATTTAAGGGGAAAGGAACAAAATTGAAATTTTGCTCTCAGTTTGGGGGGGAGGTGGGTATTTAAATTATCCATTGGAAGAAACAGGTTGGTGAAACATCTAACAAATCCTTTCCTCTTCAGGTAAAAAAATGATTGTTAAGGTTAGTCCCCAAATTTAAAGGGAGAGGGAAAGAGTATGATAGGATTTCAATAGGTGCTAAGGAATCGGGAGGGGGTGAAAAATAATGTAATTAGAACTTAAGCAAAAATCTTAGTATATTATGTAATTTTTTTTTTTTAAACCCTTGAAAATAAGGGCCATTTCATTGAAAAGATTAGTAGGGAAAGGGGTGACCCCCCTTTAAATATTTAAATACATCAAACTCTGGAAAGTAAGGACAAGTACTTCATTTTGTTTTCATTATTTTAAAGACAAATTTTAGGGGGGGGAAATCCTTGAATGCTTGGGGAAGGAAGGAAAGAAATGGTTTATTACAAGTTAGTCAGTTGAGGGAGGGGAAACACCCTAAGTGCTTGGGAAGGAAAGGGGTAGAAAGGATTTATTACAAAGTATAGTCAGTTGAGGGGGGGGTGTACCGGAAACACCAGGCAGACAATAATTTAGACAAGTTTAATAAAAATTGAGTTGAGGGAGGTAATTTCTGCATACAGTGAATGTTGTATGTCAGGACTTGGATTTCGGCGTTTGGGAGAGAGTAGTTTTGTCGCAGAGGTCTGACTACCTTTTGAGTTTTTTGGGGGGAGGGTTTAACCTGGGCCCCCGAGTTATGGGAAATTTTTTAAAGTGTTAGGGGCAGGGATTGAACCGGGCCAAACCCCAATTAAGATTGTGAGTTTTAGGGGGGGAGGCATTGAAACCCGGACCCCCCTTTAGAGTTTTTTAGAGTTTTTTTGGGCCAAGGGGTCGCAGAGTTTGAACCCCCTGTGGTTACCCGACATTTGAAAAGAGGTTGGACCGTTAAGAGAAAAAGCCTCTTTTGTGTTTGAAGGCCTGGAAATGGGATTGTCGGTCACTTATGCCGGGAAGTATCCGAGGATACGTTCCCGTTTTTTTGGAGTTAGCCTTTATTGAGCCGTTTAAAAAAAAATCAAAATTATGTCACAAGTTTAAAGCAACTTTCTTTTAAATAAAATTTTTAAAGGGAAAAATAATCATAATTAAATTAAATTTTAAGAATATTTCAAAATGGAGCTTGTTTAAACCACTAAAGGCTTGTTAGAGATTGTATATACATGGTTTTCCCTGCTGTGGAAGATTCAGATGAGTTGTTTTTTTTCTTTTTTTTATAGGGGTTTAAATGTCACCTAAATTTAAAAAATGTACTGTATGATAATTTTATTTTTTTTTTTTAGACAATGTATGTGTTTTTATTGCATTCTAGATTTTAAACAATGAAATTATATTTTAAGTTAATTGTGTTATTTAATTTTTTATGTTAATTAAAACTATTTTCAGCAAATTGGTGCTATATAGGGAATTTTGTTGACCGTTTGGTACTAAAGTGTAAATGTTTGTGACATATAGCAAGTTTGGGCCCAAAGGGCTTTTAAGAGTAAGTGAACAAATGTTAAAAGCCTTTGTTTAAATTTGTGAAGAAAAATCACAAAAAATGGGGGCCTGAAGGATCATGAACGAAGTGCAACAATTATTTAAGAAGATTGTATAGAATTAAAAAAAAAACAAAAACAAAAAAAAAGCAAATTTCTTGGCAAAAATTAAATTAAAAGCCCCCTTTGATCTGTGACAATTAAAATTTAAAAAATTTTTAAAAATAAACTTAGACTATTTTGTAGTTAATTATATTAGGCAATCTTACTTAGATATTTTATTTCATTTAAACATAATTTTACTAAAGTTTTACTTTGATTATCTTTTTAGTTAATCCCAAATTTTAACGATAAAAATTTTTTTTAATGCTTAATTCATATAAATTTCACTTCAAAATATTTAACTTTAGCAATTTTGTTAATTTTATAAGGGGTTTAAAAATATTGAATTAAAATAAATTTTGTGAAACTACACTTCAAAATATTTAACTTGATGCAATTTTTTTAATTCTAACAGGATTTTAAAAATATTTAACTTAAAAAAAATTTTTTGAAACTATAAGGGTTTTTCAAATAGTGAAAAATTTTTTAAAATTTGTAAAAATTAAACAGGGTGTAGAAAAGGGGATCATGTCTTTTTTTTTTTATTTTTGAAAGCTACAAAAAGTATACGACTAGGTCTTACTTTAGATACACTTTGGGGGGTATTGAATGTAATTGATTTCCCCTAAAATTGTGAAAGCATTGACAAGAATATCGTCCAATTTTATAAAACGTTTTTCCCTTAAATTATTAGTATATTATGGGCTTAAATCCGTCTTCCTCTAAAATTTTTTATAGTTAGTTCACGCCTCGTGGTAAGATGGGAGCATCTATGGGGCTAAATTTAAAAAAGTTTTAAAATTTTCCTTCGAGAAGCTTCCAAAAGAATGGTATTTTGTTGAGTTTGAAGGTTTTTTAATTTACCCTTTTGGGAAAATTTCCCCTTTGAGAAACTTTTTATTGAACTCAGTATATGTGACTTTTTGAAAAATCGTATTTTTCTGTGCAATCGGTCGTGGTATTGAAAGGGCGTGCTTTAAGCGATCGTGATTATAATTTTTAGGCCTCGCGATGGTTCGATTAGAAAATATTAATAAAATATGATTTTAATTTAAAGAATAAACAGATATCAACTTTATGTATATATTATCATTTATTTTAGTCTAACGATAGGAACAGGCATTAAAGTAAAGCCAAAAGTTGCGTAAAAAATAATGATTTACGGAGTGACTTATAAATGACTCTGTTTTTTTAAAAAACAAAAAGACACACAACGGGGGGATTTTTTAATCAAAAATATTACGAAGTGTAACAAATGACGTATAAAAAAGGGCTGAAAGCGAAAAATTAAAAAATAGATTCCAACGGGGGAGAAGAAAATTTAAATTTCAAATGGCGACACAAGTGGGGGGTTTAAAAGGCGATATTAACGTCGCCCAAAACTCGTAAAAAGTAAAACAAAATTACAGACACCCATTTAAATAACAATTAAAATACTTTTTTAAAGATTTTAAATTTTCTAAATTTTTCTATAAAATAATTAAAATTTAAAATTTTTTTTTTTAAAAATTAAAAACATTATTTTTAAATCGTTTTAAAAAAGTCCTCAATTGGCAAAATTTTTAAAATCTATTTTCAAAAAACCCACTTCGTGGGAGATTGTCCAAGGGGGGTCAATTTCCTTTTAAATGGGCCCGCTGGGGATGGGGGGGACGATTTCGAATACCGATCGTGCCTACTGGGGGTATTTTTTCCTCAATATTTTCCACTCTCCCATGAAAAATGCAGGGAGATCACCTCTAAAATGATTTCTTTCTCCTCCCCACCCCATTAGAGTAAAAATAATATATGCGTATAAGCTAAAAGGCAATAAAAACAATGGAATTCAATTTTTTTTTTTTTTAAATTACGATTGTTCAAAAATAAGTAAACACACTAGTGTTAAATGTATTGTTTTAAAAAAAAACCAATT
>JBCFYV010002232.1:0-34225 GCA_039000515.1 Timema cristinae
TTGTGTGGTTAAATGCGGATAGACCGGTCTGCTACTAAGACGCGGTGAAAAAATAAATACAGTAAATGTGATACCGACGTGTTAGACCACGTGACCACCGTTGAGAGTTTCTGTATTGTTAATGAAGTGTTTGGTAAGGTCCTTTCCATTGTAATCAGACTATACATGACGCGTACATTCTAATACTGCTACTATCAAATCTGTACATTAGAAGAAAAAAAGTAGATTCTAAAAACGATGGAGGGGAGGACACAATCATGTCAACATTTATTAAGATAGTTTTTATTTTAGCGCAATTTTAATAATGTGAGTGCAAAAATGATACATTAATAAAAACAAAAGGTAGGTCACTTTAACATAGGCCAATTTTAATAATAATAACTTTAATCAAATATTACAAAAGTCAAAATAAGGAATAACTATAGTTGTATTAAAATAAGTAGCACTAATATTGGCAGCCTTAAAACAATAATAATAAAATTCGAAGCAGTAAAATTGTTTAATATTTAGTTTGACTACTAAAATACTTTTAACAGAATACATACGAACCTAAAATAGATTGTATATGGAACGACAAAAATCTAAACTACTTGTGTTTATATACATAGTTATAGAAACAAAAGTAGTATATATAATAATAAATGTTACTGTGCACCGCAGACTTTTCTTATATCTTAAAATAGAGATATTTAATAAAGTCCGTAAGATTTGTGAAACTAAATAACATAAATTGTTGCAGAAACACTCCTCCAAAGAGTACATAAATGAAATAGTATACACTCTTATGGCAATAGTAAGAAAAGAGGACTATCTCTGTATACCAAAGAACCTAATAATCAATTTCTGTTTTCAAAAAAGCTGAAAAAAAATTGAATATGTTTAGTTATAGCTCAGAAACTATTGGTTTTATAAAATAATATTCCAATTAAAATATTTATATTTTTAACAGCATTACAACTTTACTATGAGAAGTTATTTCGTATCGTAAATAGTTGTACAGATATGATCAAAATCGGAAATTTCCTCTTATGTATGGCTCTCTTAAGGTAAATTTCCTTGTAAAATAAGAAGTTTCCATTTTGTTTGTTATGTTAAACAATGCGTGTATACAAAATTTAATCAAAATAATAAGTGGATTTTGAGGAAATCAATTTTTTACTCTTTTTATCCTTTAGTAAATTACCCTTTATTTTAGGGTTGGATATCTAATTCCAAAGAACCCTGGGGGAACTTATAAAAACCCTAGATACAAAGTCTTAGCCCAATTGGTAAAATACATTAGGCTCTAGGCCAAGATAAAGACAGACGGCATCGTGAAAACCAATTTATCAGTTTCAGGACTTCATGAAAAGTCGACATAATCTCGAGTTCGATTTGTTTTGGTGCTAACAATAATTTTCTCTCCGAGGAGTCGAGTGGCAGTAAAAAAAACCGGGTGTTTAGTTAACAAGTGGTGATGCGAGCGTATAAATAAGCCATTCAAGGGCACCCATATGGCTTTTCCAAATGGGGGGCAGACTGGAGTCCCATCTTCCAGAGATGTGGCACCCCCCCCCCCCCATCCTCGAGAAAAAGTTTCAGGAATTTAACTTTGTGGGAAGACATTTTAGATCATCTGAACATAATTCTGAGCTAATTGTACGAGATTCAAGAGCCACTTTTAGAAACAAAGAATAAGTTTCTGAAAAATTAACAAAAAATTAAATTTAGTTGTATCTGAGCCCATTGAAAAGAAACATATTTTTTACGAGTTTATAAAATAGAACAAAATTAAAAGAAAACTGTTGAAGAAGAAATAGGAAGAAATCTACATTTGATCAGTTTTATATTTTTGTCAAATTGGATATTGAAGACCCAAAGTTATAGGTAGCAAATTGCAGACAAATATCAAATACACTATTTTATTTTTTACTTAAAAATTAGGAAAAAAAAAAAAAGAGGTAAATATTACAAAGTGATAAGGGGGCCCACAGTCCCCATCATCACCTATTTAAGGGTCCTCATGAAGCCATTATATAATATTCAAAGTCAATCTCTACATAAACAGAAATATATGAACCCATCGGGATCCAAACCAAACCAAAGTTAAATGGGGTAAACAGGATTTCAAATTCATTAAAATAAAAGTTAATTTGACTTGCTTTTTTTTAAATTATTGATAGTTAAAATGTAAATTTTAATATCTAGACGGGAAAATAAGAATAAGCAATTTTGATACGTCCAAAAGATTATGACCTGCTTCAGTGGCTGCATGGTCTAAGGCGTCACTCTCATGTTAGACTAGACTTCCGGTGACAGGGAGATCGGGATTCAATTTCCAGTTGGGTGTACTAAGGATGTTTTTTCAAAACAGCGTTCTACCCTCCCGCCACGCAAATGCGGGTACACTTCCTCTAATTCAACCTTAATCTTAAATAGTGTGATTATCACATATGCATGTAGCCTAAAAGGGTAGTAATGCGTGGTGCTAAAAAAATAAGTACGGTTGGTAACTCTACTGCAACCGCACAGTGGCGGTGTCTTCATCTGAGGAACGAGATCATCACATGCCAATCAACTTTGAGAAACAGTCGGCTAGAAATCGTAGCTTTACACAAACACTATTGCAAGTCAATCATTTCTGACTAAACATTAATCTATATAAAGAGTTAATTTGAGCTCCTAATACAGAACTTTGTTGAAATATTAAATTATATTTGTAAATCAACTTCATTGAAAAGGCTGTTTTTGTACATTTTAGAATGGCTTCACAGCTAAGAATTGTGCGCAAATATTTATTCTATCTTAAAAACTAGGCTACAGTATACACTAGTAAAAGACTACAGCGACTACAGAATATATGCATTCGATTTATTTATGATCTTAAGTACCAAGACCACATCTCTAAATACTTTGACAAACTGAAGTGGTCACGACTAAATGAACGGCGGACACTTCACACCCTCAGTCTCCTATACAAGACATTACAGACTTTCTCACCCCATTACTTAGCAACCAATTTTAAATATATCCAAAAATCAGCATCAGCTTAACACACATGCTAAAATCTTTACCCTTACAAGCATCCCTATTCACAAATATGAATCTAAGGGCCAGTTTTAAATTCAGATTTAGTACGCCTCAAGTGTAGTGCTACACTAAATACAAGATGACACCGTGTCGAGTGCTGTCGCACGCGGCTGGTTTTTTGTATTGCCTTTTATGGTACGAAATCCACTTCGTGGTGCGGCTAAGCTTAGGAACACAAGCGTCAGAGCTGTCGCGCGCGGCTATAAAAGTAACGACCTGCCGAGCTTAGTGACGCTGCAGGTCACACGCGGGAACCGCAGCTGTATATGATTTGCGTGTATTTGAGATGGCAATTGCCGAGAAATATTTTGACACAGAGTTGTTCATTATGGAAATTGAACAACGACCAGCCCTATGAAGGAATATATTGATAAAAATGTGATAAAATCTTTATGGGAAGAAATAATGGAGAGGAACACGAAGGGCAAGAAAAGAAACAGCTTGGTAAGTAGTTACAAACTATTTATATAGGTATTTTCAGGTATATGTACATGGATTTCTACATGCAGATTAGTTAAATGTATCTATTTTGCCATGAGACCTGGATTTAACCAACGAAATACTGTGCAAACATATCTCGACAAGATACTGGACGTCTTGTAATTATTAATTATTGTGTGATCTCGTGACGTTACATGTAATGTTGGAAAATAATGCAAAGGGTCTTTATATCTGATGCCATCTCTGGAGCTAACAAAGTTATCTAAAACACAACATGTCTTCACTATATCGATCGCAAAATCAACATCTACGTTCAATGGGCGATGGAAAATGCACCACTTATTAGCTAAAATGTCGAAAGTACACTCAATATACCTTAGAGCTCGGCTTAGCCTATAGTTGAAGATTTTCTTCTCGAGGCTTAAATTGTTTCCAGGATAAGGACGCATCAGGTTTTCCTAGAGAGGGGATGCCTCGTCCTCAATAAATACAGAGGTATAGGTGTAGTATTAGTTGTGGATATAGGACAATTATCTGGGATGTGCAGTTCCTTGTTTATAAGCTTGTAATGGATAGCGGAATCTTTTAAAATGGGAGAATCGCTACACACGTATGCTCCAACATCAATGCTGATGAACTTATAATCTGCATCACAGATTGCAAGTAATACAATAGAAAAAACCTCTTGTAGTTATAATACAACGAGGTGGCCGATTCATTCTGATTTGTTTCCCGTCAACAGCACCTACGCAGTTCGAAAACTGTGCTTGCTTTTCGAACCTTTCTGCAATAGTTTTCCATTCCTCCTCCGTAAGTTCCCGTAAACATACTTCTTTCACCTTGGTTCATATGGCAGAACAAACCTTTCTTATTTATGGGAAAATTCAGCAAAACTGCATCCCATGGCTAGATACCTGAAAATAAATAAAATAATGTATTTGTTATTTTCAGGTGTACAGCTACGAAAGAAATGGAAAAAACTCAAAGACAGCTATTTTAAAGAATTAAGACGGTTGAAGAATAAACGAAGTGGTGCCACAGCCCCCAAAAAGAATTCATACATATATTTTCACCAACTTCACTTTCTGAAGGTTGTAGCAGAAAGTTGTCCAATGGCATCCAATATTGAGCATCCTACTGAGCCGGAGGCAGCAGAAACGCTGGATACTCCATCGTCCCAAACATACTGCCCCTTACAAAGAAAACACGCACTAGAGATTACGTTGTTTTGGAAATGGTTAATGTTCTAAAATCAAGTTTTCAAGCTAGACAACAAAGCGAATACCATGCCTCCGATAAATTATTTTTTTGTCACTTCTGAATGACTTCAAAAAAATACCAGACTACCCCAGAAGTTTGGCGAAAATCAAAATGATCAAATTTATTCAGAGTTATCACCCTCAACCTGTTTTCTACGCATATCATTCACACAGTGAGAACTATCCCAATTCACGAACTGCATTCAACAATTCTGCTACCCCCACCTCATCGCAACATGCACAACGTGGTTATTATTCTACCTCCTATCCGGACAGGCCGTTGATACCAGACCACTCCTTCGAACATTCTGCTGTATCTCCGGAAACTCTGTCACAGGTTTCAGACTATGTGGAGTTATTTAAATAAATAATTAACAATTGATGAATAATAATTGAAATAAATTTTGTATACCTTAAAGTGACCATGAGTTTTTCTTCATGAGATATGTTCTGGTGTAAATTTGTATCCGTTCCTTTTATTTCCTCCCTGATCAGTTGTAACAGTTGATCGAACGATTTCACACTCATTCTTGTGTGTTGAAAAATTTTCGTCATGTTTGCGTAAATCATCGTACAGCATATGGAAAGCACCTTTTGTGGAACGTTCCAAGAACATGAGATGTACCCAGTATGGTCGGTTTTTCTTTTTCTTCAACCTCGATTTAGATACTGATAAATGCTTGCCGAGCATAGTCGTCTTGTGAAAGTCACGAGTTAAAAAACCGCCAGTGGGTCCCTAGCCTATGAGGCTTGACTGGGTTGGCTGCTTTCAAAACTGCAGTTAAACGGAATATTATTTCTAGGAGAATCTAGTGGTTCGTGTTTTTGAAAACATTATCAAAGAAAACTGTTTATAAATAAATACTGGAATAATTGTAGAATGAAGGAATGAATGAAAGAATGGAGGTAATATAACGATTATATTTAAGTTTAGTCAATCATTTTTGTATTTACTATTGTTATTATAAGCTTGTTAGTTTAGTTGGTTAAATGTAAGACAAGGCAAACAAACTAGCCTTAACCTCACCAAAAATTTCAAAATAAAGACAATAAATTAGTTAATTAATTAATTGGGACATACTGTAGTTATTAACAAGAAACTGTATTGCTTTGTCCCCCATCGACCTCACGGAAAATTTCGAATAATCATTCAAATACGAATGCACTGCACACATTTCTGCCCTAGCTTTGTCCTCTATTTTCCAAATCTCGCGCTAGCCGGGATTGATTTGGGCCTGTGAGCTCGGTGCTACAAACTGTTGACCCTGCGATCTCGACTATGTCACACACATGAGTGCTACGTGGGTTGCGTCAAGGCACTGCACTACGGAGGTTAACTTTTCTCCCTCCATTATTTTATAATTATTATTCGTTCATCCTAACCTGAGACCGGAAGTAAACAAACATTTCCAAACACTTCAAGAAGGACATACATGATTGGTGAACACCAGTGAGATATTTTAAATAGGCGCGACCATGTATAGTCAGTATCATAGAAAAATAGGTCACTATGAATTTTTATATTTTTTAATACTTTTAGATTTCCTGTCTTAAAACTCGAGCCAACCTCAGCAAACGTCCTAAATATACAGGAATCACTCAACAATCACAAACGTCACTTAACACTGCCAAGTTGAACTGTCGACTGACCGTTGCTGAATTGACGTGTGATAAGGACTGTACCATGGCATCGGGTTCCTCAATGTGGAGTCAGGAATTTGTTGGTGTTCGATTAGCACTTGCAAAACTTAAAGTAGAATTTATAAATCAAATGAAGGGATAATTTTAGTCATAATTATTTTATAATGTTATTTTAAAACCAATTTAATACAAAACAAAGGAGAAACTATTTAGTGAAAGGATACCATTGAAGTCCGTTCAGTAGCTAATCAGAGCATAGACTTCCACGTGACTTTGTTTACATCAGGTCTCAGCTTAGGGTGAATCAATAATAGTTTATTATCTTGGTTTTTTTAATAAGTTGTTTCCATTGATTGAAAATGTAGTTTAAATTTGCCAGTTTATCCATCTATTGTAAGTTTTTAGAAAATACTAATAGACAAAGAGTGAAAATAAACGATTCGGCTACTTCAAATCAGCGCTGATCCAAGGATGTATCGAAGGGAGGGGGATATTTTGGGAGTCAATCTCCATTTTTTCCTAAGAAAGTATTATAAATATTGTATTTTTGTATTCCTCCTCTTAATGCCTAGACTAGTGGTTTTGTTAGTCTTACAAAGCTCATACAATACTTACAACGCTAATTATGTTTTAAAGCACTTTAAATAAGTGGTATTCAACCTTTTTTGTTCTCTTACACTTTGATAGAATTTCTCTTCAACTTTCTATCCCCAAAGTTGTTGGATACATAAGCTATATCTAAAACAAAATAATTTACATCCAAAGTAATGTATTACACAAATAAGTTTTAAATTATTTATATATATATAATTTAAAACGTATTTATTTATATATATATATATAAATAAATACGTTTTAAATTATATATAATATATATATATGTGTGTGTGTGTGTGTGTGTGTGTGTGTGTATGAATTGGTTAATTTCAAAACTGTCCTTATCCACGCTGTCATTTTTGGTAATTTAAAAAAAATTGAAGCTTCAAAAGTTGTCCTGGTGTAAAGTGCTCGCCTCAGGACCCGAATTTTGTGAGTTCAAACCCAGCCATAGTCAATGGATTTTTCTTGAGTGGAAAAAACCGTAGCCCAACTTCCTTCTAACGGGAAGTAAGGCCGTCGATACCATGTCGATTGTGGCATGTAAACGAACCTTGGAAGGTATTATAAAATACCTTTACCGGCAAAATTGGCAGGCCCTTTCGTTCTAGCTCATAGACATTCTCTTGTGCTGATGTAATCAGTTGGTTCAGAAAGTGCACGTTAAATACATAAAATAAAATAAAATACACACCAGATTGAATATTACTGCTCTAAACAGCGCTTCAAGAGGGATTCAATGTTTAAAAAATATCCTCACCATTTCCTGTTAGGGGACTTCAACCCGTACAGTTAACTTCTCTTCCAAATAGATTTCTAGATACAGCCCTGGTTTCTACTTTGTTCAACTATGTAGTGATCATAATCAAAAGCTTATTATGTCGATACGTATTAATTAGAGTAAACTCAATCTTCCACAGTGCTCGCTGGATCTAATCACTCTCATCACTTTGTGTCCTACCTCTATGGAACCAAAGAGAACCTAACTTGTCTCATACGAAAACAAAAGAAACCAATTAGTTCTCTCAATTACTTCAATTGCGACTCATATAAATAAATGTCAACCAAATGTGTTTGTTGCTTACTTAAGATTTTACAGTGACTATTCGAATGATGGTGAGTACCTCTTAGTAGTCTCTTATAATCAACGTGGATGAGTATTGTTGATCGTAACATGCATGCACTTTATAAACGCGAGACTACACCCAACACACGAATTTAAAAACTCAACATAGAACCACGGCAGCTAACACTAAACACCACCTGGATAGTATATATATGTAATAGGATGGACACTTGGATATATATTTAATAAGTTATTCAGTAGGATTACGCCTTCCCACCGTGAATAAATGGTTATAGTCGTTGACCACAATTCTATAGGACTCTGGTTCGACTCAGGTTGGTACTGACGAAGATATTTACTATCTATAAACGGGTTCATCCTCAACACCTTAGTAAATATCTAGTACTTGGTATTGGGTGTAATTAGGGTAATTTAGCTTGTAATTCATGTGCTAATTTAATATGTGTGTTTAGAAGGTGCACGTTAAATACCTAAAATAAAAACACGGATCAAATGCGGATATAAAGAACTTAAGGGATGCCCAAATATTGAGGTAAGTGTAGACCTAGATGTTTGTTCTTTAGGCCTAGTGCGTGGTTAAATTCCTGACTATAGTAGCTGAGGTGTTAATCTTATATATGACACATCTCTGTGTTTAAAAAGTACACGTTTATTAACCTGAATATTTACTAATCAACTTCTAGTACAGTCCGACCAATGCTCATTGATATTGTTTACAACAGGATCTAACAACACAATACGATCGATATTGAGTCACCTGGTGGAGGTCTATATCGATCGCTCGGCCACCCCCATCTGTGTAGAGTGAGAACACACTTTTTCCCCTTCTTACCTGACAACACACACCTGTGCGCATGTGCGCTTCTCACAGACTCTAATACTCTGACGACGGTCGGCGTTATTTGAGTGTCGGACCTTGCGACGTATTGTTGTACCTGTGTCGTTTAAGCGAGCTTTTCAACCAAACGAAGTTGTTTGTTTTTTTGTTTGTGGGGGAAGGGCCTATATCTATATTTTGTTCGAGAACTAATGAAGACCAATTCATCAATCGATATTTGAGCGTTTCTATTGTAATTCTTCGTTCGTCTCCTCTGAGGTTGGTTTGTAGGACATCCCGCCAAGCGAGAGAGAGCCCGTATGAATGTTGTTTTTGTGATGTGGGGGAGTAGCCGAAACTGTATGGTTCCCACGGGACAGGGTCGTCACTTCCTGAAGACTCCCTGGATACTTCCTGTTGGACACCAGGTAAGACTGAACTAATGGATTAGGCCCAGTGATTCTCAAAGTGTGGTACGCAATGAAGCGGTGGAATTATTGTTCAAGTAGTTACCAGAATGTACAGTAAGCAACACTGCTAGTAACTGAGGGGTGAAGCGCGATGATATTGATAATATTGATAATTTTGTTAGATTTGTTCACTCAATCGTGTCATTTTTTGTATCTATTAATATATGTAGTTGTGTAAGGTAAACTGTAAATATACACAAATAAATATAGAGGTTTTATTGTATACCCATTATTATACTTAAATATGTTATATCTTTACAAGGGGTACGCCAGTTATATAAATACTAGCTTTTACCCGTCGTGGCTTCACCCGCAATAATCGATAAAATCTTTTTAATTTTTAACTAACCTTAAAAAAAATTGATAACTTAAATAATATATATTTCTTTTACTACTAAATAATATATATGATATTATATAATATTATATATGATATACAATATATAATATAATATTATATATGATATACAATATATAATATAATATTATATATGATATTATATAATTATATTATATACGAAAAGTTTAAACATTAGTATTGTAAAATTAATGTAAAATCAAAGGTTGGGAATAGTCAGTCCTATTTGTTATTCCAGGACATACTCTACCAACGTACAAAGTTTCATTCGAATCCGTTCAGCAATTTTGGCGTGATTTAGTAACAGACATCCAAACATCAAAATTTTTTAATTTATATTATTAGTAAGATTATCAGAGGGTACGTGAAGCATGTAAGTTTGAGAACCACTGGATTAGGACATTCAGGTGGGATGACACACTTGGGAATAGTTCACAGGGAATCAATTCATTTATATAGCTCAAACATCCACTAGTTCATTGCCTACAGCTTGTAGCTCAGTTGGATATTTTTCCCCATTGCGTCTTAATAGCTTCCCGGACAATACTCATTTTAATAAAATCACACTAATGAGGTAAGGATGAGGAATATAGAATTTAGAGGAAATGTATCCACACTTTTGTGGTGGGAGAGTGGGAAACCATTTAGGAAATTTAAAAAAAAAAATCTGTACACCCGTATGGATTTTGGACCCCGACCTCTCCATTACCGGCAAACCAGACTAGAGGAGTTTGACGTTTATTCCACGTGTTCACCGATTAGTGTGTTTAGTTTAGTCAATCACTTTTCACAGCATAAAATTTGACATTCAATTTGAACTAGCTTACGTCAAGAAAGCAAACTAGTTCAGCTGGTTTATATAGAAGAATAGTTCAATTTAAGTTATTCGTTCGTGAGATACACATTTATAAACTTTTCTATACGGGAGGCAGATGATGAAGGTGGCGTTTAAGGCCCTGCCTACCCTCTCTGGCGGCGTGTTGAGCTTTCAGCTATCAAAATAGATGGCGTTGCTAAAGTTATACAAACTGGTGGATTCCAGCCATCAGGTTGGCAGAATTACTGGTTTGTTTAAACAATTGGGAGACTGGCGACCACGACCGGTAATCAGTAAAGTCAGCAAGCAAACTTTTTCCAAGAACTGAGAGAAATAAGAAGTTTAGTGCCGGACCGTAAAGTGTGTAGGCGACCAAGTTTGACTAAACGTGGGGAGACGTAACGTCAAGATACAATCACACTCTCGAGTAGAAAAATTAGCTTATTCATTCCAGCCAGCTAGACGTCCAATAACCTGTAGTACCACTTTTGAATTTAGAACCTTTTTGATGCCAAAGTTTAGTACTAGTTTTGTACCGTTTTGTACCCGTACCCGTTTTGAGTAATTAGCATATCAACGTGGTGACTCCAGGTTAATGCTGTTGTACCACTTTTGAATTTTTTTTATGCCAAAGTTTTGTATTAGTTTTGTACCATTTTGAGTAATTAGCATATCAACGTGGTGACTCCAGGTTAATGCTGTTGTATCACTTTTGAATTTTTTTTATACCAAAGTTTTGTACTAGTTTTGTACCATTTTGTACCCGTACCCATTTTGAGTAATTAGCATATCAAAGTGGTGACTCTAGGTTAATGCAGTTGTACCACTTTTGAATTTTGAACTTTTTTTGATGCCAAAGTTTTGTATCCGTACCCATTTTGAGTAATTAGCATATCAAAGTGGTGACTCCAGGTTAATGCTGTTGTACAACTTTAGAATTTTTTGATGCCAAAGTTTTGTACTAGTTTTGTACCGTTTTGTAACACAAATAAGTTTTGTACCCGTACCCATTTTGAGTAATTAGCATATCATCGTGGTGACTCCAGGTTAGTGCTGTTGTGCCACTTTTGAATTTTTTGATGCCAAAGTTTTGTACTAGTTTAGTACCGTTTTGTACCACAAAGAAAAAGTTTTGTACCCGTACCCATTTTGAGTAATTAGCATATCAAAGTGGTGACTCCAGGTTAATGCTGTTGTACCACTTTTGGATTTTTTCATGCCAAAGTTTTGTACTAGTTCTGTACCGTTTTGTACCACAAAGAGAAAGTTTTGTACCCGTACACATTTTGAGTAATTAGCATATCAAAGTGTCACGTGACTCCAGGTTAATGCTGTTGTAACACTTTTGAATTTTTTTCAAATAAATATCTGGTGAGGGTAGTGATAAATAATAATGTACACTTATTTATCAGAGAAAAATTTATTTAAGGTAAAATTAGAGATAACTTATTTTTGAAGATTTTGTCACTAACTATAATAACCTATACGAGAGAGTATGTAGCTTACGATTTTGTCGTACCATTTATTTGAGTTTATTAGTAAGCAGGTAAAATAAAAAATAACTAAAATTTAATGTGCTAAATTTGGCCACTGTGCTTTGGCTAATTTTTAAAATTTAAAGGCTAAGGAGGCAATAAAATATTTTAAAAGCAGTTTCATTTCGAAGACTATAACAATTTTGACTATAAATATATCTGTTATTTTTATTACTGATATCACCACGTCATACTACCTGTTCATGTTATACGCATATATGATAATCTAATTGGGTGGTAATGAGGAAAGAAGCATTTGAGAGGTTATCTACCAGCATTTTTATTTTGGAAGATGGGGAAACAATTTAGGAAAAACTACCCTCAATAGACTTGACCAGGATTTGCACCCCAAGTGCTCCGCTATAAGCAGGTCATATTAACACTGTAGTGACCACTTAGCTACTGAAGTGGGTACCTGTTATTTAATACGGTTTTTACAGTTTTTAAGCATCTATAGGATTTACACAATTTTCCAGAAATAAATGTTTTTGGGAATAACTTTTTATCCTATTGGTAGAGTTTAACTTGAGTAATATCTCCATGGTGTCAGCCTGCAAGCAGGCTATACCGATCGAGAGGCTACCGTATGTTGGCAAAGATAGGGCCAACATTTTCAAGCTGAGGGTGCCATGTGGTTAGCACAACGAGCCCTCCAGACTTCTATCTCAGTTTTCTAGACTGAAGCGCTACTTATTCATTCAATTATCTCCTCATTTGTCTCCCCGAGGTTGATTTTGGTTCCGTTTCAGACACACTGCTTCACAGACAGAATTAGGGGCACTGGGGATCGAACCTGGGACTTCAGTATCTAAAGCCAGTAAATCTGACCACTATACAACAGAGGCGGTCGGGTATCAACTAATTATTTACTTACTTACTTACTTTATGGCATAGGGAACACAAAAGCTCATTAATTTTAATGGTTTTAAATATATTTTACTTATCATCGGCTTCATGTCGTGGTCAATATTGCTAAAGTGCTATGACTGAGCACTGAGTGCGTAAATTAATCAGCTCAATAACTTGACTAGTTCGATTCCCTGTTAGGTTGAAATTACTTAGATCTAGCGTGATACGAACTCGGCCAAGGCACAAGAGATTTTGAACATACAATAAGTGCGTTACAGAGTGTTAGTAACATTTACTTTCAGCTAAGAGCTTTTCTTTAAAAAAAAAAGTACTTGAAATATCAGAATAATCATTGCATTGTTATATAGAAATATTTATTTGTATCTTAATTTTGATATTATTTCTACAGTAAATTAAATAGTATCGCTGCTCATCCATTGTACTTAAATTAGTAGATACAGATAGCCTAGGCGCCAGTAATATGCATACCATTAAAAAAACTTACCCTTTACTACAAGCAGTTAAATAATCAATTATATCTTTGATTTTCTTTGTGCGCCCTTTCTTCATAAACTTGTTATTCACAAGGATATAAAATAATATTTTGTAAATACTTCTCCACCTCAAAATTTATACAATCCATTGGATTTTGTTCGAAAGCAAAAAGGTCACATATTGTTAATTATATAAAAAGTAATCACCGTGGGTACTTATTGTTCGGGATTCGATACATTTCTTCCGAAACTAGCGCACAAACTGCGAGAATGCAACAAGTTCAAATTAAAAGTAATCACATTTAACACGCTAATAAAATAAAATTAACATTTTCACATCTTTACTACCAAAAACTTCGTTCATTAACTTTTTGAAAAATAACTTATTCCAAAGTCCAATGAGAGTCAAATCCTAGACCGCAAAATAAAAACTAGTATATAAAATTATACTGAGAACGTCTCCAAATTACATTTAGGTCAAATTTTATTTAAAATAACTATGTTTGATATGAGCAGGAATGTTTATTTTTATTTATTATAATAGTGGATTAAAAATTCAATGTACAGTAGTTTTCATATACTTTGAATATTAACACTTATTATTACAACGTGTAGTGCTAAAGAATGAGAAAACTCAAGAAAGAATATAAGATAAGAGTGAAGAATTTTACATGTTTTACTGTCTCAGTTAAATAAGGGCTAATGTCATAAAACTTTGTGTATGGAGAAGCATGTGGCTTTTTCTTTGAAAATAATGTATCACTAGAGTAATACTCTCATTGAAGTAAGTTGGGACCAACTATATTTATTCACACAGCAGGAAGACTTTGTGAGTATTTTAGTTACTGAATATATTAAGATGTTTAATTGTTTATATTTAATTACGCAAATTTTCATAACTGGACATTGGCCCTTCTTATCCTAACGTACATGGTATTAATGTTTCTTTGACTCAAGAAGGTCACAGAGATTAGTTTAACCCTCCATTGCCGCCTGCATTCCGATACAGCAGGTTAGCCAACGCTTGCAAAATGATACTAGCTTGTAAATGGGTAATGATCATACTAACGGCACCTATTATCAGCTATGACAACTAGTTGCAGAAGGAAAAGTTGTATTTAAAACCATGTATTTTGACTAGAGAGTCAACTTGGGAGTCGTTAGAGCTCAATATCTTCGTGATTATTGAAGCTAACCCAAATTAAAAAATATGTCTAAAAAGAAAAATAAATTATTCATTAAATAGTATGTTATAAACAAACACTCTAGCTTAATTGTACAAAGAAAATAAATAAATCCATTAATAATTTTTGTTTTCCCATTTAAAATGCATTGAAATGGAAACATTTTAATGAAAATATTTCAATAACTATTTTTAGCATGGTTTGAAAATTCCATAAGAATTATGAAAGATGCCCAGATATGTTACTAAAATAAATAAAAAACAACAATGTTAAATTATTAAATATATTTTATTCTAAATTCTTTTGTTTAGAACCGTGCATTTATGGGTAGGCAGGGCCTTAAGAGAATGCACCAGTAGCGATATCACACATTATACTGAATAGAGATTTAAACCTAGTCTCGTCTCTCAGAGTCAAGTGCGTTATTATTAGAGGGCGGATTTATAGGCACTATTTTTTTTTTAAAGGCAGGCAAATAGGCACTAAAAATTTCAAAAATATGCACATAAATAGGTATTATAAAGTAAAAATAGGCAGTAAATAGGCATTAAAAATAGGCATATAAATAAGCATAGTAATGTAAAAAAAAGACACCAAAACACTAACATTTTTTATTATTCATTCTTAAAATCCAGCATACACTTTCCATAAACACAAATTAATTACTATTAGTGCTAATTACCAAATACTTCTCAAGATTTTCAGGTGTAAATTTTGTTCTGTTGTCTGACAAAATGTTTTTATAGTGTGAGAAACTTCTCTCGACTTCACATGAAGCCATCGGGCAAAACTTCAGACTAGCTATCTCAGTTGAGCCAAGCTTGACTTTGGGAATGATGTAGTTTGTCCTTCTAAGATTCCCGCAATACTTGCCATCACTTTCCACCCAAGGTTTCGCTGCAATACTCTGTTAAATTTGTCGACGATGGCTGTGCCAACTGAGCCAGAAGCCTGATTCAGGTTTTCTTCTATTGCCCGCATCATCTTCTCAGCTTTTATAAGAGGCAAATCCCTCACCTCTAAAACTGTGATTGCTCCAGAAAGATTTCCAAAATTGCTTTTTACATATGCCAGTGGTTTCATCAACAGTAGCCCATAAGTATGATTCTCCAATATCTTCTCGGATCTTTTCAACTGTCTTAAACTAAATAAAAAGTATATTTATAGTAAATAGTTTAAATCAATACAATTTAGTTAATATTTTTAATGTCAAAAAGAAAAACTGATATTGTGAAAACTTACGGATAAATAGGTTGAGCAAGTAGTGTTTCTTCAGAGTTGATTCATCTGGTATCTTCATGTTAGTATATTTGTTGAGAAAAGCGTTGAAATCTGGATTCTCCAGATTCTTCCAAGGAATATTTGCAGCTACCATCGCAGATCAAAGTCAGCAGAAAATGGTTCTTGGGTTTTATCTGCATTGTTAACTTTAGGAAAAAATTGTTTTGATCCGGTTTTCTTTCTGCAATTCTTAATATGTATTGCAGTATTTTTGTGTTGTTCTAGGTGATATTTCTTCTCGCATTTCACCTAAACATTATATATAGACATTTTCATCCAATAATATATGTGAATTCTACAAATTAACAAAGCATAATCTAACAAGAGACCTAAGATTTTTTGGGGTAAGATAGTTATGCTACGCTTTGGTAAATACTTCCACTTTGTCGTTGAAATTCTTCAATAATAAATCAAACCTAGTTTGAACAATAGCAAATAATCGTGGTCTACTTTTAACTGTAGCCAAAATATTTTATAAAAACCTTGACTTTTCAAAATTAATGATTTTCTTTCCCCTTTTGAAAAGGTAACTTACCTCTTTGGAACATGCCTGACAAAAAATATTTTGCCATCCGTTGTGAAATTCCTATCACCACCAATGCACTGTTTGAATAATACACTTTTACACAATTTGTCTTTAGGCATTTTCTACAAACTTAGTTCAATAATTTACACTGAGTCCAATACATAGAAATATTAATGAACAGATATGCACATCTAACAACAGCGTAATGTACACAACCACTGAATGAACTGACAATGTTGTGCGCCAGAAGAAAATCTTTGTCGACAGTCTGGCCGGTTTGAACCTATCTTACCGCTGGACACATGGGTTTTTTCCTTCCTATCATGAGTATCCACGTGGAGTGACATAAGGAGAAGGACGGGTTTGGGGGGACCGCAAGTATTCAGAAAGAAAAAAAGGGGGTGAGAGGAAGAGAGAGATAGAACAAAGGCATTTTAAGGCTCCCATTTGTAAAATAGGCACTAAACACAGAAATAAGCATTTATAGGGGCTATAAAAGTTATCACACTATCTTCGCAATCATCGAAAATAAACTTATACCTCAAAAGCCTACTTTTCAAAGCTTAGGAATAAAAAAGGTATTTAGGAAAAATCCACCCCCTAGCTATTATACCTGGCTCCGGGCCCGCCCCGTTATTGGTATCATGATACCAGGCCCGGAAAAAGATACAAATGTTTGTCAAGAATTGTAGTAGATAAAATAAAATATTAAATAAAACAACAATGATAAACAATATTGGTGACCTGGTGGTCTAGGGGTAAGGTGTCAGACTTCTGTGCTGGTGGTCTGGGGTTCAATCCTCGGTCCCGGCACAGATTTATCTGATTACCAAACCCTTCCTTCCCCTCTGACAATACGTGTATTAATCACAACTTGTGAATGTGGGGAACGCCAGGCCTCCACCGTGGTTCGGATCTCACATTAAACTGTAGGTCCTCCATTTCATCTCACAATCACCCTACCATTACACATTAGCGTAAGTGCGTATAACCAGAACGGGTAGTAAGACGTGGTGCTAATAATAATAATAATAATAATAATAATAATAATAATAATAATAATAAAATAAAATTGATAAACAATAAAATACTCATCCATACTAAGGAACAGTACATGCCAGCCCTACAGCTAAGATTTCCTCCGGAGGAACATACTAGCATTTTTCACAATGATATGATTGGTTCAAAACAGTCTTGTTCTTCGTTTAGAAGTGCTCGAAAGTTTCACGGAATCTTATTTTTGATTAAAATTAAATTTGGCTCGTGAAAATAGTCGGTTAATGTTTCAGGTTCAATATTGTATCGTGTGCATAACATTTCATTGTTAAGTTACGTATTAATTTGCGTAAATTTCTTTTGTTTGTAAAAATGACCAAAAATCGTTTTTTTAAATGTACCTACCTAATTCAGAAGTGGTTGCGTAGCAAGGGGAGGGGGACATTTCTCCCTATTAAAAGATAAACTTGGCCTACTCAATATTTATTTCACTCCCTTTGATATTCTCGAAGATTAGGCTGAAAATGACAGTGTATAAAATTACAAATAGCTTCTGAAAGCATTTAACTTTACAAAATTTGCTGGAAGAAGCCCACTATAAATAGCTTCTGTGTGCATCTAGTTTTTAAATAAATTTCAGGTGTAAACCACTCTAAATACCTTTTAGAGTATCCGATTTTAAATAATTATTGGGTGGAAGACCACTTCTAGTGACATAGATCAACAAATTTCCGGGAAAGGGTTATTCATAATACCTTCTAGAATTATCACAATTTCACAAGTTTTATTGGGGAAGGCCACTCCAAATAGTATACAGAGGAGTATAATCTTTGAAAAATCAGACGAGGGTCATGCCAAATATCTTCTAAGGGTACCCAACTTTCAAACATTTGCTGAGTCGGGGTTCCCGAAACTCCCTATGTTTGAGGGTCAAAGCCCTTAAAAAAAATCCTTTTACTTGCTAATCCTCCACCCCCCACTCTCCTAGACAAATACATTTCCGCCACCTCTGAAGTGGATAAGTACAAATAAAGGGGTGAAGGGTGGGGGTTGCACTTTGCTCCTGGTACTAGGCCCGGTTTGAGCACCTGAAGGGACTGGCTGTCTCTATCGGTAATGAATCATAACTATTCATCACATGGAGCATAAGCACCGGTGGGTACACAGACAAATACGTCATTTTCATCTAGCCTTGTTTACTGATGACGGGAAGATCTGGATTCAAATCCTGTTTGGGTTTACCGGATGTTTTTTTAACTAAATTATTTACCCAAGTTCCCTTCACGTGAATGCGCGTACACTACTTTTAAATTCTACTTTCCTCATCTCTACCTACCACATTGGTGTAAACACGTGAATAGCCCGGAAGGGGAATAAAAGGCCACATATAATAAAAACTGCTTTTACACATTTCAAACTCAACTCTTTTAGAGGAAACTGGTTCAGAACATGCCAGCAAGGTTTATATAGTCGTGTATGGATGAACTTCTAACCTTTCAAACTTTCAAATGAGAATAACAAACTGTTTCTGCCTAGCAGGGGAAATCAATCGCGCATATGTATATACATACATTTATATGTATTGTGAGAAGCTTGGCTCAGTAATGACGTTCTGTAGAAAATAGAAATAGTTTGTCGAGTAGGACAATATTAGTTCTCAAACAAAATTCAAGTTTGTTCAGCAGGCTAAAGGATAATAATTGATCAAAGGGCTCTTTTGTATTTGTGTACCTAATTCACGTCTTACTATCCGTGTGGGCTCTTCGCATATTCATGTTAATGGCGTAGGAATGAGGGTGGTAGCATTTTATGAAATGTGCCCAAATTTGTGTGAAGGTAGAGTCGAAACTAATTTTACCTGGCTGGTGGGATTCGTAGCCCGACCTTCCCATCACCAGCAAAACATACTTCAAGAGGTTGGCGCCTCATTCTGTGTGTCCAATGATGCTGGCATATATATGTTACTGAACCTATTTATCGTACTCTTCATGATTTCTAAAGTTGCTAGATTCCAGTATTGGCCCTAGAGCTTACATCCCTAAACTTGTAGCAGAAAAACTTTTGTGAAGGTCACAGAAGCTCACCTGTCCCTGATACGATTGACGCTGTTCTCTCTCTATCTTGACTTGTGAGAAATAGAACTATCCGACGAAGACACTAAAGAGCAACTAAGAAATTACCAAGGATCTCTCCCAGTACTCTAAAGCAGTGGTTCTCAAAACTATGCTTCACGTACCCTCTGGTAATATTTATATAACTGGCGTAACCCTTGTAGAGATATAGCATATTTTAGTATAATAATGGGTATACAATAAAACATCTATATTTATTTGGTATATTTACAGTTTACTTTACACAACTACATATAGTAATAGATACATAAAATGACATGATTGATTGAACAGATCTAACAAAATTATCTAAATTATCAATATCATCGCGCTTCACCCCTCAGTTACTAGTAGTCTTACTTACTGTACATTCTGGATACTACTTGAACAATAATTCCACCGCTTCATCAGGTACCCCACTTTGAGAATCACTGCTCTAAAGGACTAAACGCTGGAGGGTTGGAGCGATGTTGCTGTCTTACAACAGATCTCGACACAGTCAATTCAACTCCAACTTCCTCGGCAATCTTGTAAGCATCCTCTACTTGCTCTGCACCATTGCGGTGATTTATCACTCCAAGGATCCATTTGATATCCTGTGAGCATTGAAGCAGATCCAGGTTTTAGACTATCTCATTTACCTCAGGTTCAAATAAGACATAATACTTGGCTATCAGAGTGACAGCAACAATGAATATTCCCTGTTTCCTTCAATGATAGATGAGGGCTTTTACTTCTTTACAAATTTACACATTTCTGATACTCATTATTTTTTTAACCAGAAATTAGATTTTTGAGTTTGCGAACGCTAAAATGGGACATATTGGGAAATTTGATTCTATATAAATGTTGATCAACTTAGAGTAAGAGAAGAGCTTATAAAGGCATACTGGTGTGGTATGTGTTGCCACATTTAAGGATTCCAAAACCAATTATGTCTAAACTTTCCCCACGAACACTTTATTTCTGCTTTTAGTTATGTGTTTGTATTTATTTACTTGATTTAAGATGGTGGACAGCTGTCCCCCCCCCCCCCCCCCGCTCCCCCCTGGCTACGCTCATGTATACAGAATGTTCGGAAATTAATAGCCCAAACTGCACATACAGCTTGTTTGAACCAAAAGTAACACAAAATCCCTATACACTTACATCCGGAAAACTATGCTAATACCATTACATTGTGTTCATAGTTTAGGCGTACAGCGACGAGATATCAAAGATGTTCAAGCATGCGTGAACAACAAGTTGCATAGGAGTTAGGCGCACGTAACTATACACCTCAACATCTTGGAGCACGGCAGAAGATCATAAAACATTTAATAGTAAACAACACACCAGTCCATCTAACAATGTGAATACGTCCTGAGGGTCATCATTAACTGTCCTACATCACAGAAATGGCTTGCCATTATTTCACGTGGAGTGCTGTGCGCCTAACGCCTATGCAACATGTTTTACACAGGCTTGACAGCTTTGCTCTCCCAGTGCTGTACGCCTAAACTTTAAACATAATTTAATGGTATTATCGTAGTTTCCCGGATGTAAATGTGTCTAGGGATTTTGTATTACTTTTGTTTCAAACAAGCTATGTGTGCATTTTGGGCTATGAGTTTTCGAACATTCTGTTTAGTCCATGCCATCGTATAACCTCCTCTCCTGGGAGCTAGTGCAGTTTTATAACGGTTTTGAAAGGTCGGAGCTTACCCGAGGACATTTTAGTTTCCCTTTATTTATAATGTTCAGGCTCCTGGTACTGGATTGTTGTTAGTCACAGGGAACACTCGAGCCAAGGCCAGCGCTGTGGTTAGCACTCCTGACTCAGACCAGAGAAACTGTGGTACAATCCCGACCAATGTAGTTTGGTGTTTTTTACATCCTCTCTCCAAATAAACACCGGCAATTTCCCCCCTCATCCTGTGACCATAGATTATTTCGTGTAGGCTGTGTACAGACCGAACGGGCAGTAGAGATACATAGATTAGATTACTATAATTTTTTTTAGAAAAGCCCCTCATGAGATTACAACATTAGTCTCCTATAAGCCTCAGCGCTCTTGGCTCCAACTGGGGCTGATAAATCCCCAGATTGGGGGATACGGGAGGGATACCGACCACTTGACACCCATTTTGGTATTTTAAGAGTTCCCTCCTGTATATTCTTCATTCCATTTCTTGTAAAGCTTTCCGTTTTCGTTAATTGTTACACCTTTAACACATTGGTTAGTAATGGCTTAAGTTTAATAGTAGGGATAAGGGAAGTAGTTCAGGAAATGTGCATCCGCATTATAGCAGGGAGAGAATGGCATAAGTCACAGTGACCGATCATGTATAGAAAATCACCCCCGGCAGGGAGTCTTCTCGTTGCATGTGATTTAGTTCATTGGGAGCACGACGTTTTAGATTGCGTGGCCATCACAGTTGCGGGGTTTTTGATCTCAGTGATAGTTTGTTTAATACCTACCTATGATAATTAATCAAAGTTAGGATATTTATGGCGGCATATTTTTATTCTGAACTTAGTTTTAATGTTGAACAGGATATAAATATGTGGTGAAATTCCCAAATTATAAAATATAGGATTAGCAAGGTTATATTTGGAGGAAGTTTACCCACATTTGCGTGAAAGGAGAGAGGAAAATAATTTTTGGAAAAAATACCTTCAGTACACCCGACAGAGATCCAAATCTTGATCTCCCCATCATCGGGTCTAATCACTGCGAGAATCACGTCTTAGAACATACGACCACAGAAGTGGATTTGAATAAAATTGCCTATTAAGAGTATTTTCAATTTAAGGACATTTTAAACCCATATTTAAAAAACATACACTAGAAAAATTTTCTAAACAAATATTTGTGATCACTAACAACAGATAAAATGACATATTTTAAATAATGTTAATGATATTAGCATGTCTTGATCAGTGTTTCCCAAACTTGTATGATCGTGACCTTAAACATAAGATTGCCCGGCCTAACGACCCAAATGTCCAGCACATTGATTATACCTTTGTTTTCTTACGGATAGACATTTAGAGAGTTGTCTAATATAGGTTTCACTGTAGCCGCAGACGTGACGAATGAGAAGTGGAATTCACCACATCATGTAAGAAGAGAAATTAGGTTGATCAATCTTACATTTAAAACAGCACCCACTGTTTGAACAAGTTTAATCAAAGTTCTACACTTTTACTACTCAGTTATAACTTCCTCAGACTCAAATGATAAAATTGGCTCAGCTTGAAAATGTAAGAAAATTTAATGATAAATTTGTCAATATTTTGTCTGAAGTCAGAAATGGAATGAAGTGTTGGTAAAGGGAGTGGAGGAAAATATTGGACAGGAGTGTTTCGCTTACGACTCATTCAGAAAGCGGACTGCTTCCAACTATGCAGGAAATGTTAAGTTAGAACCAGCAGACGCCGTCAGGAAAGAGTTTATTTTGTTTTGCTGTGAGAGCTGGAAAATTCAAACTCGTAACACTTTTCTGGCCAATTTGCCACATGTGGAGATTGGTGGCAAGGTTGCCCACCCTGGTTTTGTAAAATATGAACATATTACTGTCGTAATCATTGATACCATTTTACTGAATTTTTTTGGTGGTATTTAACGTGAACTTTCTGAACCGATTGATTATACCAGCACACGAGAATTTCTATGAGAAAGAGTGAAAGAGCCTACCAATTTTGCCAGTAAAGGTATTTTCACATATCTTCCAGGGTTCTTTTACATGCCAAAATCATCATGGGACCAACGGCTTTACTTTCCTTATGATTAAGAAAGTTTCGCTACGGATTTTTATCACTCAAGGAAAACCCGTCGACCCCATATGGGTTTGAACCCATACAGATAGGGTATTGAGGCGAGCACTTTACCCCAAGACTACTTAGGTCAAATTATTATCATTATTATTAATTATTGTTATAATTTATATGTATTGATAAGATCTATCAAAAGTGGCATCTACAGATCACATGACAGTACGTATGGATAAGTGAAAGTATAATCCATTCACGGCAGGAATTACTCTCTGAAAGGTCTTTTTCCTTATCAATATCCTACTATATAATAGATTTATGGTAGGCAAAAGGCCTTTCAGAAATCAATTCCTACCGTGAACAGACTTTAGATGCATTCACGTTTTCTAGCTGTCAGATGTATCCATTAGTGAGAAAGCTATGGTGTGGTTCTTAGATCCAACCTATTTGAGGTGGGAGTGGAGGGAACATAAGTAAAGGGCAGTATTCTTGCAATTTTTATAACAAAACAAAATTTTTGGTCAAAAGAAATAAAATATTTTTTCCTGTAGAAATATAGAGTTTAATTTTCTTCTCATGATAACAGTTGATGAATATCTGTCAAGGTTGCCCTGGAATAATTGACAACTTTTTATCTTCATGTAAAAAGTTTTATCATCCAATGCCGCCGCTATGTTTGTGACAAATATTCAAGAAGTGTTGATATCAACATATGAATAAAGTTAAACTCTATATTTAAACTGGAGCAATATTTTATTTATTATGACCACAAATATGTTTTACTTTAAGAATTGCTCTTAGCTCGCGTTCCCTACATACCAACCACCTTAATTTGATTAATTATTAAGAGCGTGCATCACATGCCAATCAATTTTGTGATACAGTCGGGTGTAAATCGTAAATTTATAAGAACACTATTGCACGTGGATCATTTCTGATTAAACTATTTTTTTTAGATAAATCGTTAATAGAGTTTCTTAGTACTGAACTTTGTTGAAATATTAAATTAAGTTTAGATAGAAACTGCATTGAAAAGCCCGTTTTTGACCATCTATTTTAGAATGGCTTCACAGATAAACATTTTGCTTGCACAAATCTTCATTCTGTCATACTAGGGACTTACTTTAGTTATTAACAAGAAACGTTGTCCCCCAGCGTCACCACGGAAAATTTCGAGTAATCATTCAAATGTGATTGCACGGCACACATTCTGGCATATCATAGGTCTTTCCTTTTCCCTTTTAGTTTTCTACCATTGGGTCCCACACACAAACGCATATGCAAGTTGGAGAGCTGAGTTGGGCCGGCTATGATGAACGCTCTTATAAGCTCCATCCCTCGTTCACTAACATATAAGTTTTCTGGGTGTTAGCAGAATACACTTGTTTGTGTTTGCCACATTAAAATACATATTTGATACACAGCTCCTGAATTGGTTTAACAACTAAGGAAAATATAAAACGGTTAATATAGTCACAAACTCTACTTTATTTCAGTATTATTAATATCTGGTAAACCCCTGTGTGTCAACATCGGTATATACTGAACGATAAGGACGTGATCTTTCTTGGTCCCCATATTCCTGACAAAAAGAGCTTTGCAATGCTATCGCACTCATTAAAGAGACAATTTTGAGTCCTGCGTTTTTATTTCTTATCTCTTTCTGTAGTATGAAGGGAGTCAACATGCAATACACTGGGTCAGAGAATGAATGACTGGTTTATAAATCCGGTAAACACACCATGATGTATTGGAAAACGCAGGTAGTCCGTATTGTAGTAATGGTTTCGCAAGGCTATATGCTGGGCGCTTTGGAGAATCGGACTGGACCGATCTTAACGTGTGTGAGGTAGATATAAATGCTTTTTCGCACTATTTTGCCTTTGTTAGATTTTAATAATCCTTCATAATTTTTAGACTTTTTTTCTCTCGATACTTTACCGCGACTCTAGGTTTGGGACCCACTGGTCTAGATAGATAATACTTTATCAAATGTAAAAAATAGATTTTTCTTCACATCTTAGTACCACCCATATATTAACTATGCTCATAGGTTAGGTATGAGGAAGGTATAGTTTTAGAATAAATGTACCAAAAAAACTCTATATACACCCGTCAAACACTATTAAGGGAAATGGGGCATCGGAACCTTGTAGAAATAAAAAACATTTTGTTCTCAACCCAACCGATTTTGACTATGTTTTAATTTTAAAAAGTTTTTCATTTTTTTATTTGATTTAGAAGACGTTTTAACCGACAACGTTATATATTAATATTTTATAGTTTCGTTATTTATTTATTCAACTGTGTTTGACTTTTTATATTCTACATAACTTTCTAACAATTTTTTTTTTTTACGTTTGTAATTATTTATTAATTTTCATCTCATTGTGTAAAGATTTTTTTATATATATGGTGGATTAGTTCGGAACCATTAGATGTTATATTTTTGCTTTAGATGTCCTAGTTTCTAAAATAGCTTTGAATCCATCTCGTGGTATTCCCCAGTTTTAGACGTAACTTCGCTTAAGATATTTTTGCACGGAAATATCATGCATGTCTGATTGAGTATGAAACTAGCAGAATTATCTAGTAGTTACTCAGGGACGATATTTTCATAGTTTATTCAAAACTTCATCCACAACAAGTAAACTCTTACCTTGTGAATGACCAACTACGAGTATTATGTGTTTGTATTATGGAAACTATTGACAAAACAAATACGATACATATATGTAACTACCATGGAAATTTCTGCGTAATTTGGTAGTCACGCAAATTCTAGTTTTCATCGATGTTCAGACGCATGTGCAGTAAAGATACAAGAAAGATTACACTAGCGATCTGAACAGTGATTTACTTGTTTTTCAAACCATAGTAGAAGGAGATTCTGTATATTTGTTTTGAAAATCAGTTTGCGCAAAGTGCTATTAATTAAACGCATTTGATAAAAATATTCGTTGTTTATAAAATTTGCCTGTTTGTTTCAAAATGTATGGTTATTAAATTTATAATTCTTACATACACACAAATTTTCATGTAAATAAGTTAAATATATATTTTTGTAACCTTAACTATTCTCAAAACAAGGGTGAAAACAATAACTGCTTCGCGATTGAATTCATGTCATATTTTTCGTAGGAGCTTCTTTACTGGCTATTTTGTGATATTTGCCATCACAATTTGAATACAAGTTTATTTACCCAGTCAAATACATGAGATTGTCACTTATACCATTTACTCACCAAAGAGCATATAAAAATATTATTTTAACAAGAAATAATATATATTAACTATTCATACCACTGATATATATACTAGATTTTTATACAACTTTAGCCGATGTAGTTGAATTTGAAAGATCCGTAACTATACTATTAAGAGTATATTTTACCTTCATAGTTATTAAAAATTTGCATCCATATTCCAGTTTTTTTAAAGGTATAAACATCTAAGATTTAATGATAATATTCTTTAAAATGAGTATTTTAGGAATCTGGGGTTCAAAACCCGCTGAGCGCTCTACACGCGAGATCTCGTTCCTACTCAATTCAGCACGAGCTGACAAGTACCGTGAGAACTACCTGCTGTGATGATTGCCAACAGAAACATTAGTAGCAATCATGTAAATCTGGATAGAGCTCTAGTCTTAGTGTACAAGAACAATGCTCTCTAGCAATGGCTCGCGTTTACAAAATTGTAGGTTGTTGTTTAATATATTTATCTCGTGTGTACAGTGGTTTAGGCTTATATGCCCGTGTGTGAAAGACCTTACACTAGGATGTACAGGGTTATATGATCGTGTATATATGGCTGTATGTGCGTGTGTGCAAGGCCTTATACTCGTATGTACACGTGTTTTAAGCGCTTAGTGCAGGGCCTTATTACACTCGCATGTACACGTTTTTAAGCGCTTAGTGCAGGCCCTACACTCGTATGTACACGTGTTTTAAGCGCTTAGTGCAGGGCCTTATTACACTCGCATGTACACGTGTTTTAAGCGCTTAGTGCAGGGCCCTACACTCGTATGTACACACAATCTTATACCGAACTTATATGAACTGTACAGAGAAACAAAAAGAAAATTGGATACGTTATACAAAGTCATTTATTTGATTTAAAAAAAATTAAAAACTTAAAAGCAAAATTTGGGAATGGACTATATTTTATTTCCATGATTAATATCCAATATTTTCACCAAGTCATAGACACTGATTTCGAAGATAACACATCACTGATTAATACAAGAGTTTAATACTGAGAAGTATTGTTAAAATATAATAAAATTACTGTTCAGTAACTTATTGAAACTAATATTATTTTATTACGTTATCTATGTTTAATAATATTAACTTTAACAATGTTGAAAAAGGTTTTTATAAAAGCAATTCTTGGAATCATAACTACACATTGCGTACATTATAAAACAATATTTTCACAAAATGTACTTTTTCTGTTTTAGCTAAGTTAATCTTTCTAGTGAATTTTAGAATCCTGCCATGGAACTTTACCAATAGCCATAAAATAATAATTAACAAAACTGTATCTAATGAAATTGCATGATCTTGTGAATGGAGAAGTTGTCTCCAAATCTTCAAAACCAACCACCGGAAGATTGTGTTGAAAATCATAACCAAATATCATGACAATCCCGTGGATGGTGCTTCTGCCACTCAAGATGAACCACAAGAGGAAGAAGATGAACAATTATCTATAGATCCAGAAAAAAGGGAACAAGCTCCACCAACAAAAACTTCTAAAAAATAACAAGTTCGAGGAAAGTTTACCAAAGATGCTTCAGGAAATTAAAGAAAATGAAGACGATGAAAACCAAAAATCCTAAAATCATTATTGCCAACTTTAAGAACATTCAAAAATGTTTTTTTAACGTACTATTTTGATCTGAAGTGTTGCGTACACTTATGCGCATTGAAAATCAGGTCAATTATTTCCAGACTCCTTCCCATTATCAAAACCTTGTGCTTCCATAATTTCGATAATTGAAAACCAATACTTTACTTACCCGCAACCTAGGCAAGATATGTCTGTCCATTATCGACAAAATCAACACATTTTCCGCCCAAAACGTTAATCTTTTGATCAGAAGCCCCCACAAACTTCATCTCAGCCACAGTAATATTTTCAGCAGTCCCAACAAGTTTCACCTCGGCCACAGTCATCTTTAGATCAGCAGCCCCATAAATTTCACCTCAACTACAGTCATCTTTTGATCAGCAGCCCCCACAAGTTTCACCTCAGCCACAATCATCTTTAGATCAGCAGCCCCCACAAACTTCACCTCAGTCACAGTCATCTTTTGATCAGCAGCCCCCCAAAAGTTTCACCTCAGCCACAATCATCTTTTCAGCAGTCCCATAAATTTCACCTCAGCCACAATCATCTTTAGATCAGCAGCCCCCACAAACTTAACCTCAGTCACAGTCATCTTTTGATCAGCAGTCCTCACAAGTTTCACCTCAGCCATAGTCATCTTTTGATCAGCAGCCCCATAAATTTCACCTCAACTACAGTCATCTTTTGATCAGAAACCCCCACAAGTTTCACCGCAGCCACAATCATCTTTTCAGAAGTCCCATAAATTTCACCTCAGCCACAATCATCTTTTGAGCAGCAGCCCCCACAAACTTCACCTCAGTCACAGTCATCTTTTGATCAGCAGTCCTCACAAGTTTCACCTCAGCCATAGTCATCTTTTGATCAGCAGCCCCATAAATTTCACCTCAACTACAGTCATATTTTGATCAGAAACCCCCACAAGTTTCACCTCAGCCACAATCATCTTTTGATCAGCAGCCCCCACAAGTTTCACCTCAACTACATTCATCTTTTAGTCAGCAGCAATCAATCACAAATTTCTCCTCGGCAATCATCTCGTATCCTTCCTTGCGAATGCAGAATAAAACAGATCATTACCTTATGACACAGTTTATCCTGAGGTTCTACTTCAATATTACCCAATATGAGTAAATAACCAGTATAATGAGCATTAATAGTAATCTTTAACATTGTAATAATATTAGTAATAAAACTTTTCATTGATAATAATTGGTCTTCTTTATTTACCTTAATGTGACAGTAAGTATTGTTGTTAGAAATATAGATACACTGTTCATTTTGGAAACACATTTTTGGATTCCATCTTCCCTATGCTAATATTTCATTCTGCACTATGCTCGTGTGTACAGGACTTTAAGCTAGTGTGTACAGAACGTTATGCTCGTATGTTCTTTACACTGTAAAGGGGCTTAAAACCAATTCACACAGAACGCTAAGCTATGCTATGCTGTGCCAAGATTTTGTCAGTTTGGTTTCACACTCATTGCTAAGCTAAGTTGTGGTTACTCTTTGCCCTTTCTGGTCTGCTCCAGTGAAGTTAAGCTATGTCAATCTCCAAAATGTCTTGTTTGAGCTCAGATAATAGTACTGGGGAAGATAAGTTGCTGCTATTAGGAGATGTTTTGGAAGAGGAAGAAAATGTAGGAGAGATAGAGGACGGATCTGGGCCCACGAAATAAACCTGCAAGGGGAGACTTTTGGCAAATTTCACCAACTAATTCAGCGAGACTTGGACGTGGACAAGAACAAATCTAAAACTACTTTATATTCTAAATAGAAATGAGTGTTATGAACTGTTAATCCTGATTAAAGACGACATCGTAAATATGCATACCAATTGGATACACGTGAAACAAACTGAAAACAAAACTTCAACATTCTTTGGTTATTTTCAACAATCCAGCACTACGTCTGTTCAACACGGAGTCCAAGCTACGTTATGCGCATGGGCAACCTAAGATGACTCAAGATGGAAGATGGAATATTACCTGGCCAACAATAGTAAAAAACATATCTCAGCGTAGCAAGGCATAATTTATCTTAGTTTAGCTTAGCTTTTTGTGTGTACCAACACATTTAAATATATAATGGTCTGCTCTTTTTCTAAACAGCATAGCAAATCTTAGCTTAGCTTTCAGTGTGAACCGGCCTTTATACTCTGGTTTAATGGTCTTTATGCTCATGTGCATAGGGATTTATGCTTCTATATGCAGGATTTTATGCTTATTTGTAGATGGCCCGACACTCGCATGTGCAGGGCCTTATACTTGTATGAACATGACTTTATGTTCGTGTGTACATGGCTTTATGGCTATGGCTATGGCTATAAGCTCATTTTACAGGGTTTTATCATGTGTGCTCGTGTTTACAGGATCTTACACTCATTTGTACAAGGTTGTGTATGTACAGCATTTTTTGATCGTGTGTATTGGGCTACGGGTTTGTTTGTACATGAGTTTGTATTTTATGAGGTCAACTTTTGCGAGTCCTTCATTGCTTTCAATCTGAATCAATACCGTCCCCAATCATTTATTTTTAGCAAGTTATGGCGACGTCCTGAGCCGGTATATTCTGTTTCCCCACCCCCAATAAAGCAATAACTAAAACCCTCTCTTATATCCACAAAGTTTAACTTTCAATTCTATTTAATTGACTAGGGCACGATTTGTAGGTCAGGGTTTCAGTCCAAGATTTATGTGATTACAACAATTCATTTTGGGAGCTTGTCTAATGTCTATATATTAGGGGTAGACAAAACGTCACCCTCAAAAGGCTTTGCAATCGATCACGTTTTAATTGGTTCAAAAACATGTAAACTTAACTTTGCCGTTTGATTTCAAGATAAAAGAAGAACAATTCGCTAAAACATCCATGACAATATTTTCTGCCATTCTTTCCCCAACTAAGTTTATTTTGTCATGCTTTCTCAACTAGGCCCTACATACTTCGAGCTCCTGTTAAATTTTTAGCAACTATGCTTTTACGTCGATAAAATGATTAAAAGTACTCATGTTAAATTATACGAGAAAGTTCTCGACAGCTCACAACTCACATGTCTCTATTTCTTCTGGTAGTTCTAGTTTTCAGAAACAGTCCACAACTGAGACTGCCTGGAGGGGATTGAAATGTGATAGATTATGACATTTCTTCATTAAATAAACACGATTCTCATTTTTGTCTTAGCATTTTTACTTAAATACGAAACCAGAGCTCTGATTATTTTCCTAACATT
The DNA here is from genome assembly GCA_039000515.1 of Timema cristinae. Lineage (NCBI taxonomy): Eukaryota > Metazoa > Arthropoda > Insecta > Phasmatodea > Timematidae > Timema > Timema cristinae. Next base: position 31,378 of record JBCFYV010002232.1, read on the forward strand.
GTTACTTCGATACGAGGCAATACTCTGCTGTTTGTCTTAACATTGTTACTTCGATACGAGGCAAGAACTCTGCTCTTTGTCTTAACATTGTTACTTCGATACGAGGCAAGAACTCTGCTGTTTGTCTTAACATTTTTACTTCGATACGAGGAAGGGACTCTGTTCTGTGTCTTAACATTGTTACTTCGATACGAGGAAGGGACTCTGTTCTGTGTCTTAACATTGTTACTTCGATACGAGGAAGGGACTCTGTTCTGTGTCTTAACATTGTTACTTCGATACGAGGCAAGAACTCTGCTGTTTGTCTTAACATTGTTACTTCGATACGAGGAAAGAACTCTGCTGTTTGTCTTAACATTGTTACTTCGATACGAGTAAGGGACTCTGTTCTGTATCCTAACATTGTTACTTCGATACGAGGAAGGGACTCTGTTCTGTGTCTTAACATTGTTACTTCGATACGAGGCAGGGACTCTGTTCTGTATCCTAACATTTTTTACTTCGATACGAGGAAGGGACTCTGTTCTGTATCCTAAGGGTACGGCCAGACTGAGCGCGCGAGCGAGCGAGCGAGCGCGCGAGCGACTAAAATATAAAATAGAACACATTGGTTGTAATGGGGGTGGCCACACTGGAGCGAGCGAGCGAGCGAGCGCGCGAGCGACTGAGCGCGCGCGCTTGAAAGATAGAACTGGTTCTATTTTTCAAGCGCGCGCGCTCGACCCGGTACAGTCTAGTTTACAGGCGCTAGGCAATATTATTGTATGTTGGTTCATTGAGTGCTGGGGAAACTTCTCATTTTGACATGATATTTGACTTTTTTCTATCAGTGATAGGTTTAACACACTTGCTATTAATGGCCCGGTGACTGGCGGTCTAGGGGTAAGGTGTCAGACTTCTGTGCTGGCGGCCGGGGTTCAATCCTCGGTCCCGGCACAGATTTATCTGATTTACAAACCCTTCCTTCACCTCTGACAAGACGTGTATTAATCACATCTTGTGAATGTGGGGAAAGCCAGGCCTCCACCGTGGTTCGGATTCCACGTTATACTGTAGGTCCTTCATTTCATCTCACAATCACCCTACCATTACACATTAGCGTAAGTGCATATAACCCGAACGGGAAGTAAGATGCGGTGCTAATAATAATAATAATAATAATATAATGGCTCATTTAATTGGTAAGACCATAAATAGTATAATGTATATATGTAAACCCGATATGTTAAAATACTTCAATATTATAATCAAAGTAGGCCTTTACAAATAAGAATCACCATTAGTTTGGAGAGAGTATGAAAAAACACAACAATAAATAAGTTTTAAGAATCACCTTCAGTTTCACTGAGCCAAGATTCGAACCTTTGCCTCCTAGTCAAAAGTTATCGAGTGCAACGCACCATTCTGCCACTGGTGCGGCAAATCTGATTTTAAAACACTTCAGTACAGTACCATACGCATTTCTCAATTTATTAATTGGATGCACTTCTACTTTTTTCTTTTTTATAAATACACAATATTTTCTGTAAGAATTTTCGAGGAGCAGAGATGTACTAAGTGTGTTTGACAGAGACATCTTCTCTAACTAGGGGGGAGGGGGGGGGGGGCGGTGACCTAGTGGTTAGGGGTTAAGGTGTCAGACTTCTGTGCTGGCAGCCGGGGTTCAATCCTCGGTCCCGGCACAGATTTATCTTATTTCCAAACCCTTCCTTCACCTCTGACAAGACATCTTGTGAATGTAGGGAATGCCAGGCCACCACCGTGGTTCGGATTCCACGTTAAACTGTAGGTCCTTCATTTCATTCACAATAACCCTACCATTACACATTAGCGTAAGTGCGTATAACCCGAACGGGTAGTAAGATGCGGTGCTAATAATAATCTAACTAGGGTCCGCTAATTACGCGCTCGCTCGCTCGCTCGCGCGCTCGCCAGTTTGGCCACCCAGTCGCTTGCGCGCTCGCTCGCGCGCTTGGCAGTCTGGCCGAACCCTAACATTGTTACTTCGATACGAGGCAAGAACTCTGCTGTTTGTCTTAACATTGTTACTTCGATACGAGGAAAGAACTCTGCTGTTTGTCTTAACATTGTTACTTCATACGAGGAAGGGACTCTGTTCTGTATCCTAACATTGTTACTTCGATACGAGGCAGGGACTCTGTTCTGTATCCTAACATTGTTACTTCGATACGAGGCAAGAACTCTGCTGTTTGTCTTAACATTGTTACTTCGATACGAGGAAAGAACTCTGCTGTTTGTCTTAACATTGTTACTTCGATACGAGGAAGGACTCTGTTCTGTGTCTTAACATTGTTACTTCGATACGAGGTAGGGACTCTGTTCTGTATCTTAACATTGTTACTTGAATATGAGGCAAGAACTATGTTCTGTGCGCTAACATTGTTACTGTGGATTCACATGTGCGCTGAAAAACGAGCGCAGAACAGAAACATGGTCAAGTAAACAAGCTCTAAGCCAATCACAAAATTTCCGCCCTATCGGCGCGAGCTGCTCAGCAAAAGCTCAACTCATCTCTACTTCGTCCGCTCTGCCTGAGATGTTCGACACAGGAGAACCAATCAAAGCTCAGAACAAACCATCTGAAACCAGTGCGCATGTGCATATGACAACGCATGCGGTCTACAGCCAGAGCAAGCGGACAGCTTTGTTGGCCTCTGTAAGGATATTTGAAATAACCCGTTAATGTGAAGCGTGTGTGTAACATGTAACGGATTGTGCCATGATACAGCATTATAATTTGAAAACATCCATCGGAGAATGATCTAAAATAAACGTTTATCTACTAGAAATAAAATATGTTGGTAATCAGCTGTTTTAAGTTAGCGTT
>JBCFYV010002233.1:0-62707 GCA_039000515.1 Timema cristinae
TTTTAATTTCTCAAAATCTATTATATAAATAAATTTAGACAAGTCTGCCATGGTTTATTGTAATTTTGAAATAGATCAAAATGTATACACTTTGATTTAACAACAAATAAATAATAAGTGTGACGTTAGAAAATTATATTTGATTTAACAACAAATAAATAATACGTGTGACTGTTAGAAAATTATATTTACTCACCCAGATCCGTCAGTGAAGCGTAATCACTCATCCCGGTTTTCTTGTTTAGCACTCGATACTGGTTAAAAAATGAAAGGATTTCAAATGAGGTGCCACTATTTATAGCTACCACCAGCTAAGTTTGCGACAGAGCGATGACGTCATCGTTAAAACCCATTGCAAATGAGGGTTGCGACATCATTAAAGGTCGTGTCTCGACTTGTCTTGACGTGGTCCTCGACTTGTCTTGACGTGTCTCGACTTGTCTTGACTTGTCTCGACTTGTCTTGACTTGTCTCGACTTGTCTTGTCAACACGCCAACTGGCGCCAGGTATGAGTCATCAGGGTTGCGACTGAGCGATGACGTTATCGGTAAAACCCATTGCAAGTGAAGTTTGCGACATCATTCAAGGCCGTGATCTATTCTTGTCTCGACTTGTCTTGTCAACCCGCCAAACTGGCGCCAGGTATGAGTCATCGGTTGCAACAGAGCGATGACGTCATCGGTAAAACCCATTGCAAATGAGGGTTGCGACATCATTCAAGGTCGTGTCTCGACTTGTCTCGACTTGTCTTGTCAACGCGCCAGTCATCAGGAAAACACATTGCCACATAGAAAGGGAGTGGGAAAGATTGCCGGGGGTCAATGACCTCGTGTACTAGCTCACTGTTTCATGGTCACGATCTATTCCTGTCTCTACTTGTCTTGTCAAGCCGCCAAACTGGCGCCAGGTATGAGTAATCGAAAAAACCCATGGGGGGAGTGTTACGACATCACACGCAATGATTACGTCACACAACTCGGGGTCAAAGGTCAAATTGGTGCCAAACGTCCTGTAAGCTACTCACGTGGCTGTTTGACACACATAAATATGTTTTTTACAAGAACATAGTTTATTGTAGTACATGAACAAATGTATATAGTACGCAAGTTAATGAAAGCATTAAGATATTTGGTGACGTAAATGTTCACTTAAATTATGTGTTAACTTTTCAATATAAATTTAATAACCCTCTTGTAAGTAGGGCCCATTCATAAACCAATTTGTAGTATAGTGAAAATCTTGAATTTATATTAATGTTCAACTGAGTGTGTCAAACTATATATTTAAAGGGTAACATTAGATTCAGCTACATTTATGTTATATAAGTTGGTAATAATATATGCCCCCCTCAAAGTTGGAGATAATATGTGTGTCCTCCACCTATATCCCCCACCAGCCCCCCTCAGTTGGAAATAAAGTTGTCCTCCAAGATTGAAGTTCAAATCCCAGCCGGGTGTAACAAGGGTATTTTTCCCTAAATTGGTTCCCCACTCTCAATATACGCAAATGTAGGTACATTCAATCTAAAATGTCACCTTCCTCATTCCTGGTTCATTAGGGTAATTGATGTATGTGTACAACTCAAACGAGTAGTAAGTCACAATGAAAAAAAAACCTATTGTGATGACTATCAAGTGTATCGGCGAAGCTTTATTAGTGTTGGGCGAGGTAGTTTGTAAAAAAATTATTTTTAAGGAGTTTTTAGGGGATTGACTCCAAGCCATTGGAAAATATTTGAAAATGTATGCCACTAAAAGCTATTTGGGGTTTCCCTTAAGAATTTAGAAATAATAATAGATTGTTATAGAATCGTTTTGAAGTTTGATGCAAACCATCTTTCAGCTTCAAACTCAAGTATATCAGAGGAAGTTTAACAAACTGGAGGAAGGCACATTTCAATGGGGGAGGGGGGGGTAGAAAAATGTGGTAATACCCCACCCTATCAACCCTTCCCTCTCTCCCAGTTTACCCTCAATGAGTGACACTCGATATAAAACTAGTGACAGACACACAGTAGAATATAGATTATTTCCTCAGAGTCTTACAAACTAACTTAAATCTAGAACAAATACAACATCCAGCCCCCTGACAATTAATTCATCATTGTGAAAGGGGAAAAGCACAGTCAAACCAATGATACGTTTTTCGGACATTCCGGGAATTGAACCCGGGACCTTTAGCTCAGTATGCAAACACGCTACCAACTGAGATAAAGTGTCGGACTGTGTATTGAAATCAACATTTAGTACGGTTTATGTGTTGTTAACAAAATATTTCTATATTACGTGATAAAAAAATTATACCTCTGTACCAAATAAAAAACTGGTACCTTGGTATTAATGCTGTAAGCTACCTGGTCTCATAAGTCATTGAACTCAAAATATAACTTGTTTTTGAGTGATGCGGTGGTCGGGGTGTAATGTAGTTCTTCTTTTATATTCATTCAAGTATTAAACTATAAAAGACTTGTGAGTTTAAATGTATTTATTGAATGATCATAATATTAGTTTAAATATTTTTATTAGAGTTCGGCCATTAATTTTTTCTGGTACAAAGGCTCCTTCGGTCTAAAATGTGAGAGCCCTGGTCTAAGTCAATATATGTTAATGTGTTGAATAACAAGCTCTGGTAGCTTTGTCAGTTCGAAGTACTTAAGTAATAATTTTAATCTAAATTGGTGGGGGTGCGAGTGATTCGGAAGTCTCTATAAGCGAGGTCCTCAGTGTAATAACCCATATCTTGTGTTAAGAAATTTAAAAACTAAAACGAACTTAATTGCCAGAATGGTGGCTACTAGTTAAATACATTTTCTTGTATACAATGTATGGAAGCTACTATTGTTGTGCTTTTTTCAAATGAGAATATAATTGGTACTTTTAATATGTGTGTGTGTTTTTGAATATAAAGTCTTAAACCAAGTCTTAATCCTCCACCACTTTTTTGTTGGATAAGTTAATAAATAATCTGCCGTTCGAGGTGCATACACCCGGATACCAGTACTGCGGACCGGGAACAAAGTTGGAAAAACGATTGAATCGAGGCGATCCCGGAATAAACGAGTTAGATCGATACTGTAAAGAACACGATATCGCCTAATCCAAGGTGAAAGATATTACGGGATGTCATACCGCAGATCGCGAACTTATCGAGAAATCGTGGAAATGATTACTCGCACCTGACTCGAAGTTGAGCGGGGAAAGCCGCCGCGTGGGCTGTCGCCAACATGATGAAAACTAAAGTCAAGATGGGTTCCGGTCTAAAGAAGAAAGGTCGTCAACGGGGTACTACTACTACTACTACTCGCCGTAAGAAGAAGGGTGGAATTCTACCTATACTACCTCTGATCGCCGCACTTGGAGCCGTCCCCGGGAGGAGCCGCAGGAATCACGAAGGCTGTACAAAGTGCGAAGGCGAATACGAAACAATTGAACGAGGCTCAGAGACATAATCGTACGCTCGAGGCTATCGCCATGGGGAAAGGGATGTATCTACAGCCTTACTCGAAAAAAAAAAATGACTACCTAAACGTGCCCTTACTGAAACAGATCTGCGCAAGTACGCTAGCAAGTTAAAAATCCCCTTCTTTAGGGGAGTATTTGCGAGGGACGCTTTACCTACCAGTCGACCTTGGAAGATAGAGTGCGCCATCATCAATCTTTATAATGATAGCGGTAAGGGTACGCATTGGGTAGCGTATAAGTAAAACGGCGAACGGGCGGATTACTTCGATAGTTTCGGTGATCTAAGACCGCCACTCGAACTTGTTCGATATCTTGGAGGAATACCTATCACCTATAATCATACACGGTATCAAAAGTACGGAACCGTTTTACCGCACTTACGCTATTGTGTAATGGTAGGGTGTTTGTGAGATGAAATGAAGGACCTACAGTTTAACGTGGAATCCGAACCACGGTGGCGGCCCTGGCATTCCCCACATTCATTATTTTAAACATTTTATTAATACTAAGTTTTTTAAATTATCGATTTCAATATATATTGATGGGTCCTCCTTAATACCATAGATATTATCCCTTTTTCTTTAACAATGTTTTAATTAAATCAATTTTATTCTAATTAAATTAACTTTATTTTATTTAGGTAGAATTAAATCAGCCTTTGCATAAACTATTTTTTATTTTATAGGCCCAAGATAAAAATTTTAATATTCTCCTTTACTTCACAGTTAAATTACTCTTATTTAGTTTTGTTGTTAATTTTATTGTTTTACTTTGTTTACAAGACACCAGAAAATCTCATCAGATAACTTTAATTCCTTCCCTGGTATAGGTTTAAAACAAATTAATTATGTCGACTATTATTTTACCTTTTTTCAATGACGTAGACGTAGCTAATCTTAACTGGTGTATATTGGATCAACGACAAGTGCTTCACCTTCAACTGGTGTACCGTCCAAGAAGACTAGATATTAGATACACGACTATAATTCATATCATTGGCATACCTAACTATCCACGCCAAGTGAATTTAAAACATAACCTCCTTTTCTTTAGATACCTCGTATTTATGATGATACTTTACCATGAACGATTATTACTGGGTTTCGTAAACAAATTCATTTAGTTCATATCGATCACTTAGATCAGTCATACTTTTTTTTTAACTAACTCTGTATCAAAGATTTTTAATACTCTCCCCATTCCTGGCCAATTTCATATAAACTTAAACATTTTTTACTAGCTTCATAACTTGACATTTGTTTGATAATTAATTTAAATTCTATCTTTAAAATTTCCAGATTGATACTAATGAGTCAATCTTTTGAAGATACTTTTAATGAATTACACTACTTTCCTATGTTACATTTTGAGAAATTATTATTAATATTTATTTAAACATATCTTGTCTACTAAAGATGACACAACTTACTATATTAACATTGAAATGCCTCCTTGTTAATAAATTATTAATACAACACAAATAATTCAATATTCATATTCCTTGCCTAATACATTAATTAGTATTAACTTACTACAACATATATAATTCAATATTCATAAAACCTTAAACTAGTTCATTTATTAGCTTTTTTTCATTTAAGATGTATACATAAAACAAACTTTATTTTCTATTACATTATGGTTAGAGAAGGAGAGAAAGAAGGGAGTTTATCTTTGTTATTTTCATTTTTAAAAAAATGCTAGGTGCTTTACTGGCTATTATAGTTGTTTACTTCTAACTAACTTATTTTTCAAAGGAACCCCTTTTATCTGAGGATTAAATATTATTGACAAGGGTTGTTCTCCTGCTCTTTTATTTTATTTCTCTGTTTTCTTTGTAACATTATATTTTTCTTAGGAAATATACAAGTGTTCTACTAACAATAAATCTGAAACGTATTTCAGTTACAAGTAAGTGCGTTTTTTGTTTTATTACAGACCTCGGGGTTCGAATTTAAACACCTATAAATTTAACTTTTGGCTACTACTACAAATTAAAATTATGATATGAAACTTTCTTTATTTTTATTACAGACCTCGGGTTCGAATATGAACACCTATAAATTTGACTTTTGGTTACTACCACAAATTAAAATTATGATATGAAACTTTCTTTATTTTGATATTACAATGAAATTATTTTCACATAGCTGCAAATATCTTCTTGACAGTTTTCCTAAAGCAAGGGTCCTTTCTCTAACTTTAGTCGATGTCATTGTTGGGCAACTCAATGACTTGTCTGACCATTTTTTTTGACAGTTTTGTCCCATTTTCTTCACCGACAATGACATGGGGTTGAGAGAATATCTACTCAGTTGTTGTGGGTGTTCTTCTTGTTTTTCAAGGTCTATGCTCATCTGCTGATTTCTCGGTTGACTACCATTACCTGTAAATTCTTTTCTTTGAATTACGTTTCTTATATCCCCTGGTGGTCTAGTAAAACCTCCCTTGTAATTAGGATTAGAATAACTTCTCTTTTGATTAGGATTAGTGTAATTAAGATTAGAATTGTTTCCCTGATTATTGGAATTTTCCCACGTTTGAGTTCTTGACTCCTGATTCGGTCTATGGATAGGTTTTGCTGGTTATTTCTATTATCCCTATTTAATTGGTTTCCTCCATTTTTTAATGAGCTATATTGCATGTGTGGCCTTGACCTTTCTCTCCTAGAGCGCTCATGAAATATTTCTAGAATTTCTCTCATTTCAACACTAGTTTTTACTCTAGCAGCTATAAGAGCATCTTGTATTTCACGTGGAAAGTGATGCAATAACTGATTTACTATTCTTTCCCCGTCAATAGGGATGTCCAAATTCCCTGCCTGCATGGCATATCTATTGTAATATTCACACATAGGCCCTCGATGTGGATCATACCGGCCTGTAAAAATATCATTTACTAATTTGTCTTGCTTATACACGGACCAAAGTCTTTTACGAAAGGGTATCTTTATTGCTTCATAGGATGTATAGTCAGCCTCGTGACTATTCATGCATACTTCAGCTTCACCTACCAACTTTGAATTAAAAAATCCTATTTCTTGTGTTTCGGTGAGTTTACTATTTTCAAAAAATCTATCAATTTTTTCAAAAATATTACAGCATGAACCCTATCATTATTTCCACTGGAGGTGGGTACAGAGTCCATTAATTGATTCTGAATGCTTGTACTGGGTAATACCAAGGCACCAGCGGTAATTAGCGTCCCTTTTTCCACTAATTCATCATATTTTGACTTAGCTTGTTCTAGCTGTTGTCGCATTTGTTCGACTGTTTGTGACGTCTTGTCCACAGTCTCAGGCTGTCCTTAAATTTGTCCAATTAGTGGTCAACTATTTCCTGTATGTAAAGTACTGTGTGTCCATCAAAGAGGTCATTTTGGAATCTACGCTTATCACTACACATTTGCTGTTCTTTTTAAACAGTCGCAAATCGGTCTGTTAAATTATGTACCTGTTCTAGAATTTCATTTTTATTTTTATCGCAACTTTCCTGAGTATTTTTTACCTTGGAATTTACAGAGTCCTGTCTAAGCTTCAAGATTTCCTTTGCATTTTTAAGTTTTTTCATCTGCGCATTCGTCTGATTTTCTGACTTACTACAGTCCTAAGCGTATGTAGTTCGTACCTTACCTGCGTTTGTTCACTTTTAGTCTGTTGTTGTATTTTCTGTAATTTTTTGTCAAAGTCGTTTTGTAGGCTACTTCTTGAATGTTACCCTGCAATTGTTGTTCTAGCTTGTTGAATTGTTCATTTACGCCCTTAAATTTTTCATCAAATTTTGTATTTAATTTCTGATTATTTTCTTTTATTTCTTTTAACTCCTGGCTATTTCTTTGTAACTCCTGGCTATTTTTATCAAACCTTTCATCTATATTTTGACTTAACTTGTCACTCTTTTCACTACTCTCTTTCATTTGCTGCATTAACTGCATTAATACTGCATTGAGGTCATTTGCTGAGGAGGTTTGTTGTTCTACCTTTGAAATATTCTACACCCCCTTAAGTTTTCTTCTCTATGAGCTATTGTTTCAACTACTTTCTTAATTTGGTGTTCACTTTGTTCCTGATCAGATAGTTCTAAAGAAAAATGTTCTTCTACCATTGGCTGGGAATATTGTGTTAGGGTAAGGTTATCCTCACTGCTGCTACTACTGTCTGTCTCTTCCATATTTAATGAAATTTTTTGTTGATGACTTACGTGAGATTCTTCGTGTGTACCTCACCTGAAGTCTAGATGCTTTGACCTTCTTCTGAAGTTATCTGGTTTGTAACCCCTCCTCCTGAAGTTACCTGGTTTGGAACTACTTCTTCTTCTTCTTAAGTCACCTGGTTTAGGACTTCTTCTTCCTAAATCATTTGGTTTTTTGTGTGTGGTAGTAATAAAGCACAAGTCATTTGTAGCACTTTCACTGTTCTTTGAGCACTCACTTTATCGGGTTGTGAACTGAATTTAATTTTATTATTTCAGTTTACCAGGCCCTCCACGTTGGGAAGCGATTATTGTAACGTTTAAAAGAGCTAGCCTGATATATTCATGTTTGTACGCCACCATTAGGGTGACATTTGATAGAACGATTGAATTGGATCCAGGTTTGCTGTTCTGTATTATAATAATTAAAAAGGAATGATGTCTTAGTTTATAAATTAAAAGCTCTGGTGTTTTATAGTTTTTTATTTTAAGTAGATAAACAGTTTTTTCTAGATATTTCACACGTTTTACATTTTAATAAAAGCCCAACTATTACGTTATATGCATGATAATTCCCAACACGTGAAATTTAGAACACAGATTTAAGATGTCATAGACTCCACCTACACGGCTCCTCGTCAGAAAGGAAAGTGAAGAGATGCGTACCCTGGAGGGGAATATCAAGCGACATTTCCTTCTCGAAGCTTCCTAAAAGAAAAAAGGTGTGGTCATCCAGGTGCGTTTCTGTTCACAAAACTGCGTTGTCTTTTTAAACAGTGACGTAGAATGATGTCGCCATACCTTACAACATAACAACTTAACACAAATAAATATTACTACCCACTCTCATTTAAAATATCGTAATTTTAAATAAAGATGTGAATAATAAATTATTGAGATGCATAATTCCATATCATTACAATAAAGAGCTAGCAAATATCAATTACAATTTAAACCTATTATATGTACGCAACAGAGTCGTTGAGCGACATACCACTACATATCAAAATATAGTCAACCTTATGACCAGTGTAAACAAATCACTGTCTAAGTCGTGACTAGTTGAAATAATTCAATAATACCGGCAGGGATTCCAATCCTAGTGTACTAATGGACCGTCTGCCCAGACAGAGTAAACAGACCGCGTAGTTACTCAAGATAGATTTCCTTGAAGTGGCGGGATATTACCTGACTGAGACCCTTGTCATGGCTGCGTTAGACGCCATATCGTCCTGGTCAGATACTTCTTGCTGCAAGTGGTTTACACGAAGAAAAGATTAAATTATTAGTCAGCTCAATTGAAATTTGAATATTGTTTTTGTCTATTTTAGATGATACATGATGTTAAATAGGCTCCCCAATTGACACCAGACTAGGATGGGAGAAAAGGTGGGGTCGACCAATCACGTCTCAGAGCTACAGCGCTCGGAGGGGTGGATGCCAGAAACAGCTGTGGGTGCATGCATGAAGAGTAAGCGATTTTTCTGTGAGTTACCACTCCAGTATAGTTAAATGTGGTCCATCAGTGACGATCCCATGATATAACCACTTCATTGGCTAGGCCATGGTAAGTCCAATCTCAACCGCTGTTATTGTTGAGTCGTTGTTTACTTTGAGCGGGGTAGAAACAATTAACTGTGTGGGCTAATTACCATTAATCCGCCACATTATGTCAACGAAAATTAAATACCTACCTACAGTATATTCTTACACTTAATGTAAATAGGCCCTACTACAAAAAATGTTCATTTTGATAGTAATTCTAAATTTGTATATACAGTATTTTTTAATACAAAAAAGTATACACATAATGTATAGAAAAGTGTTACAAATTTACAGCGTTTGTAAATTAACCGAAATGGAACACCTTTATTCAGGAAACTCGTATCCGGAAATGCCCCGTTATGCCAAAAAATGGCAATGGTGGCGAGCACCTGAGGTAGTAAAACGATCAGTGTAAAAGCACGTGCCTGGTATTTTGGCTGAAGATGTAAGCAGTTTGTAACCTCCCTCGCTCAACGCTTAGTTTCTGCAGGTGTACATTGCGCGTGCTAGGTCTGCGGCGTTCACAGCTGGACGATAACAATAGCCATGCCAGGGTACACGTTTGTGGTGCTGGCAGACATGCATCTGATGAACGGAGCAGCTGGAGGATTGGCTGGGGCGGTCCCAATACCTGGACATCATACTCCACTGAATTAATGCCTTTAGACTTCTACCTTTGAGTCCACGTAAAAACACTCGTGTACGAGACTTCAGGGGCAAACAAAATCCAAGTTGAGGCCAGCATCGTTGCAGCCTTCGACATAAATAAGCAATAAGAACACGTCAGCCATCTTCAGTGACGAGTAGGAAAACATGATGCGTAGACATGAGCTTTAACACTGATCGGTTGCCTACCTCCCCTGCTCGCTACCGTCACTGTTTTTCAGCATATAGGCGTATATCCGGACATAAGTTTCCTAAAGTCCATCTAAAACCCCTGTAAATTTGTAACACTCCGATATACTCAGTGTAATAAACACATAACAAGTAGGTGAACATAACACATGTAGGAGTGTAAACACAACAAACCTTAAAATTACTTTTGGCAGTAGAGCTTTCTAAATACTCGGCAGCCCGTTTTTCTCGAATATTGAAGTAAATACTTTCTGCCACTTGATTTGAAAGAAATCGAGCCTATATTTCTAGATAGTTATATATTTCTTTATTTTTTTCATCACAAAAATTAGTGTTGATTTAATATAAATATTAATTTTATAACATAAAAATTAGGAATAAAATTGATTTTTTTAAATATGTGTATACCGATATAACAAATAAGAGTTCAAACAATTTATTGAAATGACTCACTTTAATTTAATTTTTTGTCAAAAATAATAGCTTCCTTGTACTTCCTAATTCAACACATTCCTATATTACATTCTTAAAGTAACCAATCCCATGGTATAATGGTCAGCGCACCTGACTACGAACCTAGGGGTTACGGGTTAGACTCCCAGCTGATACCATGTTTATTTTCCCGAAAGGTAAATTAACCCAGTGGTCACCAGGGTCTAGTTAACTATGCCTAAGTTAGGTTAAAGTGTTTCCACTGGCTTCACACCCTCATACTACCACCATCACCTCATCTCATCTGGTTTTCGAAAGAGCTTCAACGGAAAGAATGTACGATTAGTATATTTGGGCGTCCCTTGTGTACCGTGGCTACAAAAAACATAGCACCCAACCTCCGCCACCTTAAAAGAGCGAACAGAACCTACCCCATTTTACCGGTAAGTCAGCGTCCTAACTACAGACACTCCACGCACGTCATCACGGAACACTGCTCATCGGCCAAGTTCATCAAGATGTAACAGGCTAACCAGTTCAACCCCTATACTGCCTAAATATGCTGCACATAAGCATTGCTCATTGTACACTAATTACTAAGGGGTGGATTTATAGGCACTAAAATTTAAAAAAGGCAGGTAAATAGGCACTAAAAATTACAAAAGTAGGAACATAAATAATCATTATAAAGTAAAAAATAGGCAATAAATAGGCACTAAAAAGAAAAAATAGGCACATAAATAGGCATAGTAATGCAAAAAGAGGAACCCAAAACACTCAAAAAATTTATTATTCACTCCCTAAAATCCAGCATACACTTTCCATAAACACATATTAATTACTATTAAAGTTAATTACAAATACTTCTCAAGATTTTCAGGTGTAAATTTTATTCTGTTGTCTGACAAAATGTTTTTATACTGTGAAAAACTTCTCTCGACTTCACATGAAGTCATTAGGCAAAACTTCAAACAAGCTATTTCAGCTGGGCTAAGCTTGACTTTTGAGAGTGGTGTAGTTTGTCCTTCTAAGATGTCCGCAATACTTGCCATCACTTTCCACCCAGGTTTTCGCTGCAATACTCTGTTAAATTTGTCGACGATGGCTGTGACAACTGAGCCAGGAGCCTGATTCAGGTTTTCTTCTATTCTCCGCATTATCTTCACAGCTTTCACAAGAGGCAAATCCCTTTCCTCTAAAGCTGTGATTGCTCCGGGAAGATTTCCAAAATTGCTTTTTACGTATGCCAGATCCGCACTGACACTTGAGCAGGAGATGGCAACATTTGCTTCTGTAATGGTGACAGCTTGTTCCTCGTCAAATGTTTGGACTACCACAAGCAAAACGGTAGGTATAGCAAAACTCACCATTCTTTCAATATATTGTGTTCTACAAGTATAACGATTAAATTATATATTTTTTTCCAATAATGTGAACGGACAGGTGGAATCATAAAACTAGTGGTAAACGCTCACTGCAATTTTAATTTGGAAACGCACCTAAAGATAGTTTATTGTATAATACCTTTTGAATGACACCCAGGTAATCTGCATTGTACAACGCAGCATGAAGCCATGTACCCCAACGCGTTAACACTGGTTGTGGTGGCAAAGGTGTGTTGGGCAGGGCGGCCTTAAATGAGAAGATTCGTGATGGAGCCTTCAAAAGCACTTTCTTGACTGTGTAAATAATAGCGTTAACATTTGGAAAACATGATCTAATATCTTCTGCAACCCTAACTTGGTGTAGAATACTTTTAAGCTCGCAGCCGCTTTCAACATGTACGGACTGTCTGTCAGCAACACCAAAAACCTTTCGTCGTTGTTTTCTGATGGCCACAGGACACCTAATATAAACAAATGCACTTATTTATAATTATAATTTTTACAGGACTAACACTGTGAATCATCAAATTAACACAGTATATCTTGTGCAATTACATTATATACTTACGCAAAGCATCCCGAACAACTATGGCAATTGTCGAGCTGTTGGTTGGCTCAAGCATCTTTGAAACAACCAAGTGAGGTTTCTCAGGACCCGTAGAGTCTAGTTTTACAACAACAATATTTGCAACATATCTGCCACAGCGGTCAGTGGTTTCATCAACAGTAGCCCAGATGTATGATTCTCCAATATCTTCTCAGATTTTCTCAACTGTCTTAAACGAAATAAAAAGAATGTTTACTGTAAATAGTTTAAATCAATACAATTCAGTTAATATTTTTTAATGTCAGAAAGAAAAAACTGCTATTGTAAAAACTTACGGATAAATAGGTTGAATGCAAGTAGTGTTTCCTCAGAGTTGATTCGTCTGGTATCTTCATGTTGGTATGTATATTTGTTGAGAAAAGCATTGAAATCTGGATTCTCCAGCTTCTTCCAATGAATATTTGCAGCTACCATCGCAGAGCATAAGTCAGCAGAATATTGCTCTTGGGTTTTATCGGTATCGTTAACTTTAGGAAAAAATTGTTGAGATCCTGTTTTATTTCCGGAATTCTTCATATGTATTGCAGTATTTTTGTGTTGTTCTAGGTGATACTTCTTCTCGCATTTCACCTAAATATTAAAAATGAAAATTTTCACCCAGTAATATATGTGGATTCTACAAATTAACAAAGCATCACCTAACAAGAGAACTAAGATTGCTTTTTTTTTCGATCGTGGGTGACCTGGTGGTCTAGGGGTAAGGTGTTAGACTTCTATGCTGGCGGCCGGGGTTCAATCCTCGGTCCCGGCAAAGATTTATCTGATTACCAAACCCTTCCTTCACCTCTGACAATACATCTTGTGAATGTGAGGAATGCCAGGTCTCCACCGTGGTTCGGATTCCACGTTAAACTGTAGGTCCTTCATTTCATCTCACAATCACCCTACCATTACACATTAGCGTAAGTGCGTATAACCCGAACGGGTAGTAAGACGCGGTGCTAATAATAATAATAATTTTTTCGATCGTAATGTTACGCTTTGGTAAATATTTCCACTTTGTCGTTGAAATCCTTCAATAAGAAATGAAACCTAGTTTGAACACTAGCCAATAATCGTGATTTACTTTTAAACAGTAGACAATATATTTAGTAAAAACCTTGACTTTCAAAATTAATAATTTCATTTCCCCTTTTGAAAAGATAACTTTCCTCCTTGGAACATAGCTGACAAAAAATTATTTTGCCATCCGTTGTGAAATTCCTATCACCACCAATCCACTGTTTGAATAATACACTTTTACACGATTTCTCTTTAGGCATTTTCTACTAGTTCAATAATTTACATTGAGTCCAATACAAAGACATATTAATGAACAGATATGCACATCTAACAACAGCGTAATATACACAACCACTGAATGAACTGACACTGTTGTGCGCTAAAAGAAAATCTTTGTTGCCGGACTGACCAGTCTGAACCTATCAGACCACTGGACACATGGGTTTTTCCTACCTATCACGAGTATCCACGTGGAGTAACCTAAGGAGTGAAGGAGTACGGGGGAAGGGGGTGCAGGGCAGCCGCAAGTATTTAGAAAGTAAAAAGAGGGTGGGAGGAAGAGAGAGATAGAAAAAGGCACTTTAAGGCTCCCATTTGTAAAATTGGCACTAAACAGCGAAATAGGCATTTATAGGCACTATAAAAGTTATCACATTATCTTCGCAAGCATCGAAAATAAACTTATACCTCAAAAGCCTACTTTTCAAAGCATAGGAATAAAAAAAGCATTTAGGGCAAAATCCGTCCCCTACTAATTACATATACAGATATATTAATGTATATCCCCATATGTTACATACCACGTCCCGGAAATATCATTGAACAAGAACGGCGCCATCAGAAGTGTTGACCACTCAAGCAGTTCTGCTAACACTTCACTCGACTGGTAGGAGCGATCTAAACAACTGATTGGAGTTCGGGGCTTGGTGTGGCTGGGGCCTACGTGATTTTTCCAACGTAGAGGGATGTCTCCCCCTTCTTTCATTCCCTTGGTTCATCACGTTTAGCCACTATAAAGCTGCATGTTTCGCTGGGAACCACACACAATAATACATCACCAGTCGAATAGTTAACACGTTCGACGTCTTTTCTTACAATCTATACTACAAAACATATGGTAGTGATGATGCTGCCGATGGAGAGACCAGACAGACAAAAGTAACAAGCCGTAACTTTCAACATTTAAATTTGTAGGGGGTAGGCGGCTTAGTGGCCAGAGTATAGTTTTAGGGATATCTTTGTTCCTGTCGAGAGTATTAGTCACTCTCGTCTTATTTTACATGTTAATTAGGTTAGCCTTTTAATGACATGGTTTGCATGCAGTGGAGTGGTTTTACACCTCACATTCTTCTTGGTCCTTAAGATCAGAGGTTTAATAGGGATGAGTCCTACTCCTTAGCCTGCGTGATCATGGTATAGTCAGTAGGGCCTTCAGTCGGGAAAGGGGCTGTTTAGGTCATTCCAGGCCTGATGGTTGTACCTAGTTAGGTTTAGGTTTGCATATTTGGCGTTTTGTTTGTTAACTAACTTATGTTGTTCACCAGTTTGCGGTCATCATTCTGTGGGTCATTTCTGTCCTTCTGGCATGGCTCGCGTTTTGTATGTTAATTAATATGTGTTGTTCACCAGTTTGCGGTGCTCGACCTGTGGATCATTTCTGCCCATCTGGCTTGGCTCGTGTTTTGTATGTTAATTAATATGTGTTGTTCACCAGTTTGCGGTGCTCAACCTGTGGATCATTTCTGCCCATCTGGCTTGGCTCGTGTTTTGTATGTTAATTAATATGTGTTGTTCACCAGTTTGCGGTGCTCAACCTGTGGATCATTTCTGCCCATCTGGCTTGGCTCGTGTTTTGTATGTTAATTAATATGTGTTGTTCACCAGTTTGCGGTGATTAACCTGTGGGTCATTTCTGCCCATCTGGCTTGGCTCGCGTTATGTATGTTATTTAACTTATGTTACTCAACTTGTGGAAATTTTCTGCCCCTCTGGCGTGGCCCGCGTCAAACTAACTTTCATGTTCGATTACCGTTAGAGGGAGTTTGACACCCTCTTTATTTATTGCAAGCCCTGCATGTTCATTCTTTTAATGCTTCTGGCTTATACCATTTGGTTGTGCGCCAGCCCATGTTAAGTCAAGGCCTAAAACCATGAATTGGAATTTTCCCTATATATTTTAGGCCAGTACATTTATGACCGAAGCTGACAGACAACTGTCAGGTACCTTTGTAACCTAGCCTTTTAGGATCTAGCTGGCTTCACTGGCACTAATAGTCCTCATCTCTTATCGTAGGATTGTTCTAGCTAGGTTCTTAGCAGGTTCCGTCAGGGACCAGCTCGTGTGCGGTAGTTCATAAGTCTTTTGTTATAACAAATTACCTGTTGCTACCTTTTGTATAGGATGTCTTGACCTCCCGGTATAAAGGAAGGGGTAAAATTGCCATACGTAATTATTATTATTATCTCCTGCTAGCACAGCAATACCTTTTAAGAGAAGGACTGGTGTAACACGAGTTAGGCATAAGCTTAACCTGTCGTGCAAAATCATTGGCGCTTCAGGCCCAATATTCTGTCTTGGAAAGTATTAATTATTCAACTACCTGTCTTGTTAATTATCCTGGTAAACTCTATGGACAGTTTTAGGAAATATTGGGTTGTATTATGATGTTACTCTTTGTATTTACTCAGCCTTTGATACATTAAACTTATTTGTCTTATCTTCTTCTTTCAAGTGCTCTCCTTTTGTGTGTATTTACCTTGTTTACGTGATCGTCGTCTTTAGTGTTAACCAGAGCGCCGTTACAAATAAAACAAGAACTAAGTCACCGAGTGGCATGTGACCCCTGTACGCTCGTACGGTGTCCCCCAAGCTCAAGACGCTGCGCAGGCGCCAAGCTTGGGGAAAAGAGCGAGAATTGCAATCACGTGTTTCTCCCTACCCACTCATGGCTATCCTCACGACGCTGTGCGCAGGCGTCGGTGAGAGGGCCATTTCTGACTTGCTGATGTGATTTCTCCCTACCTATTTTTCCCGATGTTCAAACTGAGATATAAGCTAATAACCAGAAAAGAACGTCATTCTTCGATGCGGATAGGAATTAGGAACTTCGCGTCAAGTAAGTAATCGTAGTTTTGGAGAATTATTTTTATTTATTTTTTAATGGAAAACTAGGCAGCTTAAATCCAGTAGAAATTATTTAGGGCTTAAACTTTGTTATTCTTTTACTTATTTATTTATTTTAATTTAATGTCTATTAGGCTTTGTTTTGTGAGACGACGTAATATGGTCGTAATATGTCATAGTAATCCCCGCCGCACGGATTGTTGATTGGGAATAAATTGTTTATAATCAACTATAGATATAAGAGTATTGCTATGAGCAAAACTTTACTAATTGCATTATATAAGTATGTTTTATAAATATGGTTATGTTAGAAGTATACAAATTTAAGACCGGCTTATTATGATCCTTTAAGAGTTATCTTTAAACGGCTTAGTCCATAGATGTAGATGATAGGTTGTGTTCATTCTAGCTTACTATATTGCGTATTGTTCACTATAATTTGCTATGTTTACATGTGGACTGATAACTTTACCTAACAATATAAATATGTCCTTGTTAGTTAAATGTAATTTGATCGATTTATATTAATATTGTTTTGAATTGTTAAGAACTTATATTAGTATTACACATAGTACGCAACCTCTTTATATTGTATTGTATTCCTTATGAGAGTTATCCTATTCTCTTAAAATAAATGGGCCTTCAGGCCATCACTGATTTCATGTTATTCGTATGCATCCAAGTTCAGCAATGTTTATAGCCAAATTATCTGTTTTGCTATTTGTTCAGGTAGCTAGGTCTGGATACTTGGGTTGGGCTTTTAGAGTGTAGGTAAAATAAAGATCCCTGGTGATCTGCCTGTTTTATTTGTTGCTTTGCAACCTTTTCACTAAGGATGGCTTCTTGGGCATACATGGCGTGCTTGTTCAAGTTACCTAAGAGTCTAGTGAAAACGGTTGACTTGGGCAACTTAGTACTGGCTAATCTTTCCACAAACTGGGCTACGAGTTATGTAGCCCAGACGCACACACATATATATGTGTGTGTGTATATACTGCTTCTTAAGTGAACAACTAGAACGTTGGTTTGATGGAATTTCTATCCATCTGAAGTTGGGCATGCACTCAGCCTTGGGCTGGTTAAAGCTTCCTGCGCCATACGGAGTACCAAAAGTTTAAGGTGGGCCTGGTATTCCCCACATCCACAAGTTGTGATTAATAAACGTCTTGTCAGAGGTGAAGGAAGGGTTGGCAATCACATAAATCTGTGCCGGGACCGAGGATTGAAACTGGGACCCCCAGCACAGAAGTCCGACACCTTACCCCTAGCCTGCCAGGTCACCTACTCAATCAAGATCAGCTGTCTAGCTCTCGGGGTAGATGGAAAGCAGGCTTCACTTTGATGCCGTGTGTTATTTTTTTCAAGCGACAAACATTACTCGGAGTCTTTTAAAATTTGGGCAAGTGTTTGTTTAGTGGGTTGATTTAAAGTGCTTGACCATATTTATTTAAAAAATAAGTTATTAATTAAAATTACATTTAAAAACTGTTTGTCTAACCTTATTTTTAGTTTGACCATTATTACAAGTTTAAATATATCCTTTAAGCTAGTTACCTTAGAAGCGTCCAATATTAGGTTGTTTATCTCCCCCCTCCCCCCCTCCCCCCAATAATTAAGACACCATTGGCCTGATCAGTCTGGTATCATCAGTATAAATGTATTGTTTCTACGTTAGCTACTCTTGGTTTTGGGTGTGATTTTGATTTGGTATATTTAATTTTAGTTTTTTTGTGACATTGTTTAAGCGAGTATTCGATTAAAACTTGTATCTGTTAACGAGATAATTTTATTTGAGTTCACAACTACTCGAAGACCTTACCTGCACAGCACTGCTTAAGATTTCATAATTTGTCCCCTCTCCCTCTTCTTATTTCTTATAACAAAACTCAAGCTACGCCACTGCATATGTATTCAGCTCATATTAGCTTATTTTACTAACGATGGCAACATAGACCTTGACTTAGCATCCTGAAACATTGATAGGACCACTGCTATATCACTTGATGTGTTTCTTTGGCCTTGAACGCATGTATCTATAGCTATGGTGTGATGTAGGCCTATCAACAGGGTATCCGCTTCCAGTACTCTCATTGAGAGGTCTTGCTCAAACAATATTATATGCTGCAAATACATGTGTACATATTTAGTACAGTGAAAACGCTTAATAGCGGGCACCTTCCGGGATAAAAAAAAATTGTTATTTGGAAGTGTCCACTATATGGAAAAATAAATAAATTTGTATTAAAAAAAACCTACTGTTTGTACACAGCCTAATCAATATGAACCTATATAACTTACTGTGGATATTAGCTGCAACAATCTAATTACTGTACTGGGCAGTATTGTATGCAGGACTCAATACATACCAGTGGCGACTCCTCTTTGAGTGCACAGGTGCAAATACACCGAATATATTATTATTATTATTATTATTATTAGCACCGCGTCTTACTACCCGTTCGGGCTATACGCACTTACGCTAATGTGTAATGATAGGGTGATTGTGATATGAAATGGAGGACCTACAGTTTAACGTGGAATCCGAACCACGGGGGAGGCCTGACATTCCCCACATGCACCGAATATAATTTCACACAAAATAGTATTTCATTTTATTTTAATTAAATAATAACACTTAATAAAGAATCAATATATTAATTTAGATTGAATTGCTTTAAATGGGCTATGCTCTAACGCAGTGGTTCCCAACCTGGGGGCGATCGCCCCCAAGTGGGCGATTTGGCTTATCAGGGGGGCAATAAATAAGTGTGGGGCGATTTGGGGGCGATGAGTATTCAAAGGGGGAAAAATTAAAATAATACTGTACAGTAGAAGTTGCCGGGTAGCACGAGTCACTGGCTATTCTCAGCCAGTGAGTTCACTGCACTCCCCCCTCTCCACAGTCCCCACCTGTTGTTTCTCAGCGTGGCCGAATGGGGACTCAACCCCCTCCCCCTCCTGCCATCACAACACACTTGCCATTGACCTACATTCGTATTCAGTCTTCACTAGCCTTTGTGTGCCTCACCATCAGTTTTTGTGAGTTTGTTTTGAAGTGTAGAAGTTCATTCACAATGGATTCAAAAAGAAGAAGTGTCGTCAATACTCAGCTGAGTATTTAAAATTCGATTTTATCGCGTCACCGCAAAATGTGCAGTTTCCACATTGTCTTTTATGCGATAAAACATTTACTAGTAATGAAGCCATGAAGCCTTCGCGAATGAAAGCTCATTTATCAAGAGTACACAGTGATAAAGTGAGTAAAGAACTTAGTTATTTTCAACACCTCAAAACTAAAGCTGATAAACGGCCTAATGTGAGTGAATTATTTTAAAAAACGAGTAACTGATCTTGACAAAGGTCTTCTTGCTTCTCACGAGGTGTCTTTATTGATCGCTAAATGTAGTAAACCTCACACAATTGGTGAAAACTCTTGTTTTACAGGCTACCAATAAAATTGTTGAATTCATGCTAGATGAGGGCCCTAGTAATAAGATAAGTCAATCGGTTCCTTTGAGCAACAATACTGTTTCCAGGCGAATTGACGAAATGGCCACGGACGTTGAATCCAAACTCACCAATTTGTTTAAAAAAGTAAATTTGCATTGCAGATAGATGAATAAACTGTGATTGATAACAAAGCAATTTTATTAGCTTATGTGAGGTTTATCAATGAACAAAAGGAAATTACCGAGGAAATGCTGTTTTCTAGAACTTTGATCACTGATACGAAGGGATCGTCGATTTTTAAAGTGGTACAAGATTATTTTGAGGAAAAAGAGATTCCCCTAACAAACGTGAGCGCTTGAGCAACAGACGATGCTCCTGCCATGTCAGGTCGTCATGCTGGGTTTCTAGCCCACCTTAATAAAGAAGTGCCAAAGGTCATCACTATTCACTGTGTCATTCATCGTCAACACTTCGCTGCGAAAAAATTGAGTGGTGTCCTGCATGAAACCCTACAACTGGTAATTACTGGTGTCAACAAGATCAAAGCTAATTCCCTCAATGACCGTCTGTTCCAACAACTTTGTCATGAAAATGATGAGGAATTCGAACGCTTGCTTCTACATAAGGCCGTGAGGTGGCTTTCCAAAGAAACTGTTTGCGCCGTTTCTTCGAATTATTTGTCACGGTTACTGAGTTTCTCGACACGTCTGATCCTGTTTTAAGTGAGAATTTGAAGCAACGCAAGTTGGAAACTGCGTACCTTACAGATAATTTTGAAAAAATGAACGAAGTCAATATAAGGCTTCAAGGAAACAAGATGAACCTTATTAAGGCCAAAAGAATTATTTCATCATTCATCGCCAAGTTTGATATTCACAAAGTAAATTTTGTCCGTAAAGAGCTGATTCAGTTTCCGACCCTTAAAAAGTACTCAGTGTCAGATAACGAGACTCCTGAACTCTCAGAAGACCAAATCTTAATTTTAACTGATCACCTTGACCAGTTAAAAACTGACATGGAATCAAGATTTGAAGATATGACCAAGTTACAAATCCCGGATTGGATTCTAGATCCATTCTCGTTTGAAGCTGTGGATAAGCTTGATAACTCTTTGCAGACAGAGTTTCTAGATCTGAAGTATAACTGTGAGGCGAAAATAATTTTCAAGCAGAGCGGTTACAAGCTAGTCTGGTTGAAGCTTATCCACAACTGTGGGGAAAAACTGAACCACTTCCCATCTCGTTCCCGTCAATATATTTAGTTGAAAAAGGATTTAGTTCTGTTGTCCAGCTCCTCACAAAACAAAGAAATAAGTTGGATATTTGCCTCAAAGGAGACTTGCGTCTGAACTTGACGAACATAAAGCCGGATATTCAAGCTTTAACTGAAACCCACCAAACACAAGGCAGCCATTGAAAAGGTAAAATAAAACAATAACAAAGTTTTCAAACTTTCATTTATTTTTTCAAATTTTAACTGTCAACTTTCTTAATTTTTCCAGATTCAAATTTAAAAATGAAAACATGTACTCCTGTTTTTTAAATGTACGTCAATGATCTTAGTTAATTATTTCACTTCTTTGTTCTTAAAACAAATCTGTAAAAAATGTACATTTTAATGTTTTTCTATTTTATTTAAGAGTGACCGGATAAAACTGCTTTGGTTGTTTTTATATACGGTAGTAAATTGTTTAAAATAATAAAACTGCTTTATTATTTACACTTTATTTCAAATTAAAATTAGGCATACAATGAAAATGAAAAGGGGGCGATGGTGTTAGTCAACCTCCAGAAAGGAGAGATGGGCCACAAATGGTTGGGAACCACTGCTCTAACGCATATTACTATTCCACTAACTTGTGAGCTTGACTGCTAGTGCCGCCCTTATGTTTTTTCGAAGATGTAGGTGCGTGCAGCCATCTGAGCTTGAGCCTTGAAAAAGAAGGTATTGTTGACCTAGCTAGCAAGTTTTAAAGCATTCCTTTAATATGTGGCCTGGTACATAACTTGAGAGTGAACGTGGAGATTTGTTTTGGAACCTTGCTTGTAACTAAAGCGTTTCTACCAAGTTTTAATCATTTTCAAAGTGTAATTATTCTTATTTCTCACAAAACTAATTAGTTATAAACATGAGTTTAGCTGTAAATAGTGTTTTATTATTTCATAATTATTGATAACGTGATTTTATTTATATCAGCATGAATTCTATGCAAAAGTTTTGCAAAAAAAATATGTTTGTTTACTCAAGTAGAAAAGCTAGAAAATAAAAAGCTCGGTAGAAAATAATTTATTACTTTAAAAAAACGGACAAAAACTAAAAATAGTGAATTTCTTATAAGGTTCAACCCATAAACTTACAAAAAAAACATGATTGACAATGTGGTTGTAATGTAAAAAATACATTGTTCTTCTTTCCGTGTCTACAGTTTGGCGGGGACTTATCTTGAAGGAATGTAGGCATAACTGATTTAAATCATTTAAAGTGAGCGAATTAGAAGCATTAAATGTCGTTGTTAAACATTAACAGTTCTTAAGATATGGCTGTACAGTTTTCCATTTATTAATTTTGTACTTGCTTTATTTTAAGGAGGTTCTATAGAAAAGTAGTATATTATAATATGTATTAATGTAAAATGTTAGCCTAAGTAAAATTATATGCAGATAGAGAGCACATCAGTAGGGCCAATTTATAAAAGTGTATATAGGTCTAACATAATGCCAAACAAACAAAAGAGAATTTAAACAACAAAGTTTGATTTGTATGAAACAGTTTCATTCTTTGGATAGCGTCTATAAATAAATTTAATTTAAGGTAAGGTGCCAAGTTCACACATACACAAATCTAACACATTCATTTATAAATTGTAACTGCTGTGACGGTAGAATGATACCCAAGGATAAATTATTATTATTAGCACCGCGTCTTACTACCCGTTCGGGTTATACGCACTTACGCTAATGTGTAATGGTAGGGTGATTGTGAGATGAAATGAAGGACCTACAGTTTAACGTGGAATCCGAACCACGGCCCAAGGATAAAGTAAAAGGGAACTAATTTTGAGGGTTAGATGGCAAATTCACACAAAAGATCTAACATAATTATTCATTTTTATTTATCAATTGTAACTGTTGTGATGGTAGAATACAGGCCAAGTCGTAAATCCCTGGATATCAAAATTCTTGGAGGGAATAGCAACCTACACATGACAAGTTAGTTTGCTTGTTGGAAGAGTATAAAAATTAATTCACTAATAAAGTGTTATCTTTGCTGATTATAGGGTAATAGAAATGACAAACAAAGAAGTTTTGTTTTTAAATATCATTTAAATATGGTCTCAACTACATTTTGTTGACACAATAAATATATAACTTTTACGTAAATTAATATGTAATCTCAAATACAACTATGGGGACTTTGAATCAAATATTTTAAAAACAATCAGTCAATGATATATACTTGTGTAGTTGAGAGAGGGTATCAAGATTAATTTAATAAATATGATGTCATAAACATGTCAAACAAAAACAAGTTTTATTTTCAGACATATTCTAACGGTCTCAAGCCAAAGTTAGAAGAAGTGTACCCACATTTACACGGAGAGAGAATGAAAATACTATTAGAAAAACATCCCTAAATACGCCTGACGCTGATGAAGGAATCTATAATAAAGTCTTTAAATTGAATACTATGGCGTGGATTTGTTTAGCTTATACTGAATATTTATTAAAATTTATAATGTCCGTTTACAATACGCATAGAGTCTCCCATAGTTCTACATATATAATATTTATTACAAGAAGGAAATAAGGCTGAATAAATTAGATTTACTAAGGGAATGTATCTCAATTTTCCAGAGTTGGAAGTGGAAAACGATTTATGAAAATTTATGTTGTGCACCGGTTAGGCGCTGTTATATATGTTAATTTGGTAGAGTTGAGGAATTTAATGTACCCACATTTGCGTGAAACCCCCCGCCTAACGAACAATTCTAAAAGTTATAAAAATACTAGGTGATAAAAATGAAGTGTACAGCACTTTCGTCGAGGTAGAATGGCAATTCACACCACCACACTGTCTAAAGCGTCTGGGCCGCAATGCACAACAGGGATTCGAAACGCGATATTAGCTTCGTGTCATGGTGCTGTACCGGGAGATCGGGTTTCTAATTCCAGTAAGGTGTTTCCCAGTTTCTCTCTCCACGCATATGTGGGATTCCTTCCTTGTCCTTACCCCCAGAATAATTTTCATTGTTTCAAAATAGAAGCAGTTATTTTGCTACCAAACCTATGTCAAATATTATCATTTGAGCTGAAGAACCCTAACTGACCAAAGAGGTTGGCAGACAATGGACCTGGATTCGAGCCCCAGCAGTTTAGTATATTGCTAGAGTGCTGTCTTACATCTGTGGCTCGCAATTAATTATTCTAGAGTAATCTATAGTGAGATTACCTAGCAGCACTTATTTGAGATCCACGGTCCGATTAAACCCTTTTTTTGATTTCGACTTATTTTTTCACTCTCACAAATGCGGGGTGCACTCAACCACGGGAAGGAAGTATTTGTTTGGATGACCGTTCTAACAGACATTTACGGTGCTAGCTAACCCTGCGAAAGATATCGGGGTTCAAATCCCTGTGAGCACGCCCAGAATGTATTGAATAAGGAGGTGGGTCGCACCGGCTTGGATTCCCCGCTCCCCTCCCATATCGTGACGTATAGCTTCATGCCACGCGCCAGCCACCACTCTTTGTAGTAACACGGTTTTTCGTATTAGCTTGTTTTAATTATACACAAAATGTTATTATTTGTATTTTTCTTTTGAATCAGCATTTGTCTAATATATATTATTTCTAAGATAGATTGCATTGTGGTTGTAATTGTATCATTCATTGTATCACTAAACAAACAAACAAACTACCTACAGGCCTATGTATTAAATTACATCTGGGCAGGGAGATTTCTACTAGATATTTCCATTATTAAACCAAATTTTCTGTGTGGTACTGTGGTAGACGACTAAAAAACGTCACTTACAAAATAATTACTTCAAGATCAAAGATTTATTTTATTGACAATGTAAGATTTTTTAGATTTATTCAATATTTTGTGTTTTTTGTTTTAATGTTATGGCTAGAGCATGGAATACCGCGGAAAGGTTAGCTGTGACATTTTTCACTTTTTACTACTTGCTATCTTACAGGTAGGGAAAGTATTGTGATCGTAAAAAATTCTAACTAGAGATTTTGATGAATCTCAACGTTTCATAACACCCCGAATCCGCAAAAGTGTTTTTTGATTACCGTCTGTCTGGCTGTACCTCCGACTAGAGCCTAAACCATTTTATCAATCGGGCTAAAACTTGGTATCTAGAGTTTTCATAGGGTTGCCCCGAGGATTTTCGGAATTGTATACCCAACCCTAAAATTAAACGTAGTTTATTGAAGGGCAAAAAGAGAAAAGGTATATTTTCTCAAAATCGGATCAAATCAGTTTGAATAAATTTCATTTCAAAACATTTATAAATATTATAAACAAAATGGCTACTCTGAATATTTCGGTAAAATAACTACAAGAGCTTCTGTCTGATGCATTAATTCTCTTCTTTTTTTTTTTTTGCCATATCTCTGAAACTATTTGATATATGAAATTATTTATCATTGCTAATATGTAGATATATTTAAAATACAAATATTTTAATTGAAACATATTTTTATAAAACCAATAACTTTCAAGCTATACGCATGTATATATTTAACTTTTCGAACACTAAAGGTAAAGTATTGCGACCGTAAAAAAAATCTAACCCGAAATGTTGATGGATGTCGACGTCTCATGACCCCCCGAACTCTAAAAAGTGGTCTTTCACCGTCTTTGTAATACCGTCTGTCTATGTGTCTTTTTAACCCCAAAATTAATAGTAGTTTAGTAAAAAGTAAAAAGAGAAAAATAGATTTTCTCAATATCAGCTCTAACGATTTTGAGTAAAATTCGTATCTAAGCGTGGATTAAGATTATAAATATATTGGATGTTTTAATTTTCCCATGAAAATTACTTTTAGGGTTCTTTACAGAAGCGGAAATTTCCGTACCTCCGCAACTATTTGAGATACTAAATTACTTTCATTGCAAAATTGCAGTACTATAGTACTATTAAAAATAAATAACTTTTATATGAAATATATTTTTATAAGCCAATAGTTTCCGAGATATTGGCAAATATATTAATACAATTTTGTGAGCTTTAGTTGTAAAGAGATACTACTTGAGTTTTAACGAAATAATTCTCTAATGCCAAAGAGTAAGAAATAAGTAAGTCTCTCAAAAGTGTATGTTATCTTTCTTTCAACCTCTTAAGGGAATAGTTTGTACAGTAATGATATATCTCTATCATTTTAGATCCAATATTCAATATTTACTTATTTTGTTGGTCAAAATTTATTAATGAGTAATTTAATAGCAATACAATAACCATGAGATGTGCAGCCCCTAGTAAAATTTCCAAAATTTTAAGCCGGAAGTTGACATTTTAATATGAAATGTTGACCCGTGCGGACCCAACATCAATATTTTTACCTTCTTGCGACCTTAAAGGAAGAGCAAGTATTTTGATCGTCAGAAAAATTGAACTCGAGATTTTGATCGATGTCAAAGTCTCATGACCCCCCGAACCCTAAAAAGTGGTTTTAGCAATTCTGTCTGTCTGTCAGTCTGTACCTCGGGCTAGAGTCTAAACTATTTTACCGATTGGGCTAAATCTTAGTATCCAGGATTTTCTTAGGGTTACCCCAAAGTATTTTTTGAATTGGGTAGTTTAGTAGTTTACTTAAGGGAGGAAAGATAAAAATTGATTTTATCAAAACTGGCTTTAACGATGCATGTACTTTTTAATTTTTCCAGTTCTTTAAGGTAAAGTATTATGACCGTCAAAAAATCTATCTCGAGATGTTGATGGATGTCGACGTTTCATGACTTCCCAAATCCTAAAATGTTGTTTTAGAAACGCCATCTGTCTGTGTGTATGTCTAACCCTAAAATTAAGATCAGTTCACTAAAGGATGAAAAGAGAAAAATTCAATTTTCTCAAAATCGGCTATAACTATTTTGCTTAAAATTCATATCTAGGCGTTGATTAATATTATAACCAAAACGGCTCTTTTAGGGTTCCTTACAGAAGCTAAAATTTCTATATCTCAGCAACTATTTGAGTTACTAAACAACTTATCATTGTTTAATTTTAGTACTATTAAAAATAAAAACTTATATTTGAAGTGCATTTTATAAAACCTATAGTTTCTGAGATATTGGCAACTATATTAATACAATTTTGTTAGCTCTAGTTGTGAAGAGAGACCACTCAGTTTAAATGCAATAATTCTCTAATGCCATAGAGTATGCAAATAGATACATCTTTCAAGAAGTTGCTGTTGTTTATCATTTAACCTCTTAGGGGAAATGTTTGTACAGCACAGTGGCAAATCCAGAATTTTTGTGAGAGAGGAGGGACACGGGTGCTCTCATCGGGATCGGATCGGGGTGGGGGGGAGGGGGGATGGAGGCACCTCAAGAAATGTTGATATAAAAATACTTTAAAATTTGATAGTAAATATTTGAGCAATTTTCAGTGTAACGCTAAACTTGAGAATAATCCTCTAATGAAGGGTATAACTCGAAATTTGCGATTAGTATTGAAATTTATAATACGCAAATAATAAGAATATCAACAAATAGTGATTATTAAGAGGGAAATAAGTTTAAAAATTATAACAATTATTATGTAAATAGTTTTTTTTAGCTATCCAATCAATTAGACAAAATAGATAGAACTATTCGGATTTCGAACAATCAAACTTTAATTCCACACTATACTATAGCTAGTTATTTCTCATTCTAAATCGAAATTTTACCACTAAGCCATACAAACACTTTATGTGTGTGGTATTGTTTAAAGATTTTGTTTAAACCACGTTATTTAAAAGTAAATTATTTTAAAGATCTTTATTTATTAATAATCATTGAAATAGTAGACTAATAATAAAAATGATAAAATAAATTTAAACCTAAACATTGTTTGTACAATAAGGTGAGAGGCGCGCAACTTTAATTTGTGTGATTTCATAAATGCCTATTTTCACCACTTTAATACTTAATGTGTTTATCTTAAGTATTTATAATAATTACCGTATATTAATCGTTTAATAATATTAGCAATAACAATTTAAAAAATGAAATCATGTTTGTGATATAGTATTATTATTATTATTATTATTATTATTATTATTATTATTAGCACCGCGTCTTATTACCCATTCGGGTTATACGCACTTACGCTAATGTGTAATGGTAGGGTGATTGTGAGATGAAATGAAGGACCTACAGTTTAACGTGGAATCCGAACCACGGTGGCGACCTGGCATTCCAGTGATATAGTATTACGTGACAATAAAACTAGTAGTGACTCTAACATTAATTTAATGGGTTTAATTTCTTGAAGAGGGGCGTGTGCCCCCATACCACTTTCTTGGATCCGCCCTGGTACAGCAATGATCTATCTCTCTCATTTTAGACTCAATAGTTAATAATTACCTATTTTATTGGTCAAAGTTTATAAAAGAGAGATTTAGTAGCAATGCGATAACCATAAGGTGTGCATCCCCTAATAAAATGCCGAAAATTTTAACCGGAAGTCAAAATTTTAATACAAAGTGTTGACACTTTGGACCCAAGATCGATAATTTTTATTGGTTCGAATATACAAATGAAGACCTTAATTTTTAAAAATAGATTTATAAAATTTAAAACCGCGAGTAAAAAAAGTTTTACGTTTGTATAGCGCAATTTGTTCTCGGGTTTGGCAGTTTATATTATATTACTAATTTTGAGTAAATATCTCCATTTTTAAACAAAAGAACGAGAAAGTCCATGCATGCTGAGTTCCGTACAATTTATTTACTTATTTTTTTAGCATTTTTTTCTAGATATTGATAAATTAAACTGGCACCTTTATAATGTTTTTGTTTTATCTTTGAACATTTTCAGTTTAACTACTTCACTCGCGTTGCAATTATTCTTCGTAAAAACAGTTCATCAATCTCAACTGGAACATTATTTGCTTTTGCATGTATTTTATTGTCTAGCTTTTTGCATATCCCTCGATATTTTGGCAATCCTTCGATTATGAATTTACCAAATTATGTCTCTAGATTAGTTACATTTCACTGTGGATAAGCGGCGCATACTGGCAGTGGCAGCTAGTGTGGCGGTTTCTTTGGTCACATGTCGCTATCTAGCCTGCGGGGGACTCGCAAATGCAGGGTGCACTCAACCACGGAAGGAAGTATTTGATTGGATGACCGTTCTAACAGATATTATCAGTACTATCCCTGTGAAAAACATCAAGGTTCAAATCCTGGTGGGCACGCCGTCTAAATGTCAGGCTCATCTAATTCTGGCGGGGGAGGATGGAATCGAATCCCTGCTGGGTAAACTGTTGGTAGTTTTCCCTCCAGGTAAAATGCTGGAACATTTTCCTAATCATCCCTACTACACTATCATAATTAATACATATACGTTTGGCCAGGAGAGGTGAGGGTAACTCATCTAGTTATGGTGGTGAATGTCGGGGGCTCGAATCTCCACTGAGGTGTACTGTCACTAGCTCTCACTAAATGGGTTCCCTTTCTCTCACTCAACGTAAACGCTGAAACATTTATACCTTACTCCTCCTTGCCACCTTATCTTCACCAACAATGGTCCATGTTGGTATGATGGATACCTACATCCACGCATGTCAACGGAAGACACCGTACAACCAATTTTAATAGAATTTGTGGGGGGTAGTGGCCCCTAACCGAGAATTATAAATCACTTTGAGGTTTCCATTAGGAGAGAGGCCCCTGATTGTGCATATTCAGAGCTGTGTCAATGCTCTCTAGTTGCGACATCACCCCAATGAGTGATGACGTCACCGGTAAAAATCCATTACCACATATATATGGGGAGGGAGGAGGGTTGCAACACCAAAACATATTCAGAGTCTTGTGACAGGGCGACCATGCCAGTAGCTCACACTCTCTGTTAGACAGCCGTCGAGAGAGGATGTTTCTGCTTGCTCCCCGCCCTCACGGGCATTGATCACAGGCAGAGAAGGATGCGGACCACGAGCGTTTCCCGCCGCAGTAGGACGCGGTCACGACGCTCCCCAAACAATATATTAAAAAACTCCCACACAAAATCCTCCCTCCAGTGACACAATGATACAAACAAATAGGGCAAAAAACAAATGAGACAGGAACAAACAAGTTTGGACATGAATAAAACCCATTCACAACAAACCAATGACCCCCCAAACTACCCCAATGACACCCACACCTCCCTCCCCCCTCACACCCGGATAAAAATCACAATTAATGATAATAATATAATCTAAAAAACTGAGATAAAGAAGCTCTTCCGAGATGCCGAGTGTGGTCTATGTTTTAATTCGGTAGTTACCCTGTCTGCACTGAACAAAGTTTAGAATTGCCACTCCTAAGTCCCCTATACCTATATTTGAATAATTACGGTGATTTTCAATGGACGATAAAGTGAATTCAAACATATTTATTGCCAATAACTAATACAATATAACAGAAAGAGAATATACTGTTTAAAATATTATAATAGAAGTCTGCGTAATAAAGTTCAACCATCTTTACTGTAAATAAAAATGTCCACTGTAACAGAAAGAGAATACATTGTGTAGTAAAGATAATATTTTTTTAATCTAGATCCTGTAAAATGGTATAGACTTTAGTCCCAATAACAGACAGACGGTAAAATCAAATTTTAATTGGTGGTCAATATTGGTTGAAATTTCAAGTTCCTTTGTTTTTTACAATTACATCACTAGCCTCTGTGGTATTTAATTTAACACTATGGCTATCTTACTCCACTCGAGCTAAACTTAAACCACTGACGGTAATGTCTGAGGATCTGGTTCACCGATACGTGTATTACCACATATATTTTCCTCGCCTAGAGTCTCCAACTCAAAACGATTTTACTAACCCATCTGAGGGATGTTTTTGATTAAACGTATGCACTGTTATATGCATCATTCTTGTAAAAACATCTTGTGTTTAATAAATGTATCTAATGTGTCTCGACTCATTTATTTTCCCCGCTCCCTACATTTTTTTTATAGGTAACGATTGTTTGCGGGGTTAGGGGGGCACAATTACTTTCAATAGCGAATTTATGAAAAATAATTAAATTAACGAGTACTTTTGAAAAAATATAGCCTGAGGTATTGGGAGACCAAAGTGAAAACAGTGTTATGTAAGAAATATCTCGCGACGTGCACCCTTGGAACAAGTGGGTCAGGAAGTAGCAAAACAAATTACGATGTATTGAGAAACCAAAGTAAACAATTTTATGTAATCACATAGTTAAGTTTATTAACTGTCATTTATATGTAGATATATATGAGGAGTTCCAATATGTGTATCATTTTATTTTTCATTCTGCCAAATTTTTAAATTTTATTAATTTAAAAATCAGGTCTACATGTTTCAGGTGAAGTCATCGATGATGAATATATAACTCAGGATTCACTTTCTCTGGACAAGAGCAAGAAAGAAGAAACTGTATGCTATGAGGATTTTTGTGAAAACTCTATGTCTAATACTAAAGATATACCTCAAGAGACGAATGACGAGTTTTTATTATTTTATGACAACCTTAATATTGCCGAACTTCATTCTCTGGCTACAAAATTTGGACCATTGTTGAGAAAAGAGCGGTTCATATTTATGGATCAATATCGGAGATGTTGGGCAGGACTTATCGGTCACTTGTTATTGGTCTACTCTGGAGAACGTGATACTAAACCTAGCTTCAATATTGACCTTCATGGATATGAAGCACGTCCAGCACCCAATTACATACAAAGGGATTTGAAGAGGAAAGACATGTGTTTTGAAATTGTATGTCCAGGAAAGAAAACCTTCCATGTAAGTGACATTTAAACTTCTACTCAAGTCTATCAAATTTATAAATAAATTTAATAACTATATTTTAATAAATAATTACTCTGATATCTTATATGCAAGTATGGCTATTTCACCTATAGTATGTAGAAAAACCAATATGAATAATATTTCGTTTAGAGTTATTATTAATAATTTAATCAACCGGCTATTTTCAAATCAGTTTATACACATATTATAGTGAAGTTACGATACAGGAGAAATGTGGCCCTATGAAATAATAAATAGTAAACAATATTATACAATTAGTAATATACAAAGATTTCTAGTCACACAGTCCGCTTATTTTTTCTTCCACCCTCCCTAGGGTGGAGCTTAAAAGTTTTTAAAAAAATCATTTATTTTTTAAAGCCTTACTACCCAAATTTGTTCCTTTTGATATAAAATACTTGCTAAAATTTTAAGCAATACATTTTTATGTTTAGGGGTAGCTCAACTGAATCAAATATTACAAAAATAATGAAGATTCAACTAATTATGATGAGTACATTTTAATTTATTATAAACATCTCAGTAGTCAGTATATATTTAAATACTTTAGAATTGGATAATTTGTTCAGTTTATTGTCCATGATGTCAGTTTGAAAATAGCAAACTTTAAATTTATTGCTTTCACAGAGACTAGTATAGAGTCTGTTTTCTGCTGTCAGGGTAAATTCTATTATGGTCCTCAACAACTAGCAACAGGAATTGTAGCCGCATTTCATTAAAGGGTTATTAATCCTATGTACTCTGGAATGAGTACCACTCCCAATTCAGCATAGTTATTAACAACTTTTAGAGACTTGATTGTTTCTATGGCATGCTTGTAGTCGTATTTGACCTCTCACAAGTCTGGATCAACCACAAGAAATCCATCTAGAAGTTCCAAGTTGGCTGTAACAAAATCTTTCAAGTTTTTGTTCTTGGATGAATGACGAGCAACAGTGATTCGCTTGGAATGATTTTGATCTTGGTATTGGTCTCCTTCATTCTGCATGCCACTTACCATCATTCTTTTGGTTGACGAAATGGCACGACTGTCGAAGAAAGCTAAACTAACAAGTTCCTTTGACAAATACCCCAAGTTATTGAAAAACTTACGTGATGTTGACTTTGAGATGGCTTGATGAGTATTCAGCTAGCGACTTCAACAGCAGCAGGTCATTCTAAGGAGCACTTAAAGCTTGAGGCGCAGAAATCCAGGCACGTACTGCGAAAACACACATATCACGTAATTCTTTCTCCTCTTTAAAATTCAGTTCGAATTGAGCCTTAAACATCCAGATCTTGAAGCTGTGTATAACTTTGGATATCCAGTGAGCATTGCTCCGGGTGTCATAAATCGCAATATTCTGGCAGGAGCAGCACCAATAAAGATAATCATACGTCTAAGAATTCTTTATATTCACCACTTGGCTAACTCTGTCCTAGAAGCTTGTTTGCATAATTTATGGTACCTTGCTTTATATCTTTTACTTGAACTGCGACATCAGCTGCAATCCCTGGTTTATACTTGTCATTAGCCTATTTATGAATCCCTAGTGTTCTTGGAAGCGTTTTAACAGTGATGTGAACCCCACACACACTTAGAATACTGCACCAATAATTAACAGTCCCATAATATGATGCCTGTATGCCGATGAAAAGAGCATCTTCTCAAGCTTTTGCTCTAGGGCACAGGCACCATCGATCGATATTACCAGTGTTTGAGCTGGTCGTGTCAAAGCACAAAGCGCGGATTCTGTTTACTAAACCCCAGTATATAATAGCTTAAAAGATAGCAGCAGCCTGAGCTTTGCCTTTTTCGCATGGAAGCTTGGAAATTGTGAGTAGCTGAGAAACTCCTCCCCTCCCAGAAACTAATTCTGGCAGGTAATCAACTTTCTCTTTTCCAAGTATATCCTAGATCAGTTTGACGTCCCAGTGAACAACAAGGGGAACGTTACATTGAAACTTGGCCTTTATATTTGCAGATCTCTCGACGCCTGTGTTCTACTCTTTGTCAGCGAAATGGAGAATGGTCCTCAGCTTCCATCTATTCATCACCATATTCTTCTGAGCTGTTTTCAGAATCAGCAAATGAAACTAGTTCAGCTATAGAATATTTTAACAGTCATATTTGCTTCATTCACTGTCATCGGTATGCATTTTTTCCTCTCCTTCAGATGCATTTTTTCCTCTCATTCAGATGCATTTTTCTCTTTAACCGCAAGCGTTTTATCTACTCTAGCCACTGGCCCAATTCTTCCTTTTTTCTGGGCTATAAAAATCCATGTCTTGTTGTAATACTGACAACATCTTGGTTAATGCATCAGCATGAGTGACCGAAAAGATCTTTGAGTTTGGAACCATGTTGAGTTGGTGACCTTCGCACTTTGTTTTTTCAGAAGTCACCATTCTTCAAATAACTTTTCAAGCTTGGTTTGGCAGTTTTGGTAATCTATAATTGAGATTCGAACCTTTTGCCAAAACTTGACTATTTCTGTGTTGGTAATGGTTGAATATTCAAAATACAAACATACTACAATACAACAAACTTCATGTTTTGAAAATTTTACTCCAGAGAGCTCAGAACATCACATCCATACAAAATGGCTGATCTAGCTTTTGCCATGTGCCTTTGCAGTTTGCACCGACAGTCTATTGCTGCCACCTATGAACCTTGATGTGCAGCTGAAATATATTAAAAATTAATTGAAAAGGAGGGGTGGTGGTCAAGTGTCACAAGCCTTTCCCTATATTTATCACGTATATCATGAACGTACATTAGAAACTTCACCATCATTAAGCTACCGCTAAATATTGTTCAAAAGGGCTCATATGCTCAATGGAAGGACTACTCCAAATAGTTTCTAGAGATATTTAATTTTTAAAATAGTTTTAGGTGAAAATCACTCTAAATAGCTTCTAGAGGCACACAAGTTTCTAGTTTTCTGTGATTAAACAACTTTAAGCATCGTCTAGAAGCATATAATTTTCAAAAAATATATTGGTGAAGACCAATCCAAATAGCTTATAGAAGCATGAAAATGTCAAACTTTTATGGTGTAGGAACACTTTAAATACTTTCTTAAGGAATCTAATTTTATAAAAATCTATATGTTAAGGCTACTTTGAATAGCTTCTAGCAGCATCAAAATTTAAAAAAATTCTGGGGGATGAGCACTCCAAATAGCGTATAAAGAAGTGGTTCCCAACCTATGGGGGGAGGGGCACCCCCCCTTAAGAATTGAATACAGTTTTATTTCAATTCATTTTCTAAAGTAATTATGATAATTTTTCTTGCAGTATTGGCAACCCTGCTTACCAGCTGTAATAAATTAGGTGACCAGCCAAAATTAAGACGCTTGTGTGCGTGCATTTGTTTAACTGTGCGGCCACGTGCAAAACCACCGAATTTTCAACTCTTGAGTATCATAAAAACTATACAGCCTTGTTGACTTGAAATGGGTTTTCGGTGTAGTCTGTAAGCATGCAAAACTGATTAAAACTAAAACAGTACTAGCTATTACAATGATTTAAGTCATTTTTTGTCCCATTATGCTGCCAGTGTTAGAATACATTGATTTTTGTGTAAAATAAAGAAGTGACTAGAAAACAAAACATTTTAAAGATGTTTTTATAACCATCCAAACTTTCTCGATCCTTTATCTAAAAATGTACTTAAAACTAGTAGCATCTAATTCTACCATAGAGCATGAATGAAATAATATACACTGTTACAGAACCATTGAGAAACAAGGAATATCTTTGTCCACCAAAGAATATAACCATATTTCCCATTTCAAAGACCTCTTTAAAGAATATTTGGCTATGGCTCGGAAACTAATGGTTTTATAAAATATATATTTCTAATAAAATATGTTTATTTTAAATAGTCCTACATTTTTGCAGGCGATATAATCAAAGTTGGAAATTTCTGCTTTTGTAAAGTACCCTCAAAGTAATTTTTACAGGAAAATGTTTGTTTGTAATGCTAAGCAATGCGTAGATATGAAATTTAAATAAATTGTTTACGAATTTTGAGAAAAATATATCTTTTTATCTTTTCGCCTTTAAGAAAACTACCCTTAATTTTAGGGTTAGATATCTAATTTCAAGAATTTCTTGGGGGGAAACCTATGGAAACCCTGATCAGTAAAATGCTTTTGGTTCTAGGCCAAGATACAGACATACAGACAGACGACATTGCAAAAACAATTTTTTTCTGTTTCAATAGATCACGAAACGTCGACATATATCAAAATCTCGAGTTCAATTTTTTGACGATCACAATACATTATCTCTCTTAGGGATTAGAAGAAAGTTAAAATAAGAGAGGGGGAGAATTATATGATATAGTACCAAGGAGGGCGTCAGCTGAAAAAGGTTGGGAACCACTGTTCTAAAGTAATCTTATTTTAGAAATTTATATGCAACGGACCCTTAAAATAGCTTCTAAGGACATATCATTTTTCAAAAATTTGCTAAAAGGAGTAAAACGCCAAATCATTTATAGAAGCATTAAAATTACAAAAATAGTATGGGGGAGGGTGACCCCAAATAATTACCGAAGAAGGTTGATTTCAAAAGAAATTATGCAGTAGAATTCTTAATATCTTGTAGAGGAGAATAATTTATTTTAAATTTACAAACTAGAACTACTACAAATATCTTTTGAGAGAAACTAATTTTTAAGATATTACTGAAGAGAGGGAGGGCGCTGCTTTTGGCTTGATGTTCCAATTCACTCAAAATTCACTATTTTTCAAAAATCCCTCCCTATCGACCCCTCCCCCCCCCCCCAAACACTTACACATAATTAAGGTGCCACTGCCACTGTTCAAAACTATAACAATATAAAAAGCTAATGCAAATAAAATTCTAAATCCAATTTAAATACAAACCCTAAAGTGAATAACACTCGAAGATAAAAATAACATTCCAAAAGCAAATAACGCATGACTTATTACTAAGTAAAAAATTGAATATTTCCGAGTAAAAGAACACTCTTTCTCATTTGATATCATCATCTTTCCTAAAATCAAGCACTCCTTATTTCCTGGTAGAATAATTCATATTCCCATGTGAAATGTTGTTCGTTATCAACTAAAAGCTTCTTAAATTCACAAAGACATTTTATTTTTCTCCCCAAGTGAAATCTTCCCTGATTTCAAAATGAAATCATTATTTTTTCATAATCCCGATTTACAAAATAAAATATTTCTCATACCCTGGTGAAATATTTTACTATTCCTAAAAAAAATTCCTAATTCGCGTGTGAAATAATTATTATTGCAAAAGTAAAATAATCCTCACAGATCTCCAATCTTATTTCTCTAATTTCCTTGAACAAAAGGTGAGAATTCAGTGAACGAATATATCTGCATATGTTTTCTCAATACAATTCCACTGATTTACCATGCCTCAAAAATAAAATAGTTTATTGGTTGCTTTTTCTTGCATGAATAACATGAGTGACTATGAGACTAGGGTAGACTATGAGACTTAAGCTACCCTAAACTTTCTATTGCACAGTTTATAAAAATAAATACCAAATATTTACCTGCCTGAGCCTAAAACATTTGTCTCATTTAATTATCAATTCTTAATAAAATAAACAAAACTAGTTTAAATATTCAATTGAGTCATATATTCAATCAAATATAAATCACATTATTTTTTATTTACATGGGAAGAGACCATTAGGAAATCCTAGACCCAGATGGGAAGATAGGATCAAAATGGACATGAAAGACATAGTGTGTGATGAGGTGGATTGGATAGAACTAGCTCAAGATAGAGATAGGTGACGTACTTTTATAATTGC
Organism: Timema cristinae; assembly: GCA_039000515.1. NCBI lineage: Eukaryota > Metazoa > Arthropoda > Insecta > Phasmatodea > Timematidae > Timema > Timema cristinae. Next base: position 37,870 of record JBCFYV010002233.1, read on the forward strand.
AACAAATAACTTTTGAGTTATTAATCCCATATACCAGGTAATTAAGGTTTAAAATAATTACTTTTTCACGTACAAAGAACACAATATATTAAAAGTGAATTAATAAATAAAGCCACTATTTTTTTTAAATGCTAATATTTGTATGAGGAAAATTGAATCATGCGAAGTTTTCCTGTTTGGGCACTAGATAGGGGTTCCAGAACACGGTGGTTCGGGGGGCTTTGGCCTGCTTGTTTTTATTTTGGGGGGGGGGGGGCTGGGACTATCTTAAGGCCCCCCCCCAATATTTCTCAAGTAAATTCAAAACCCATGTATAAAAACATACAACTGTTTCCATCAGTTTGGTAATTTTAACTAATGAATAGTGTATATTATTTTGGATTTATAATTAATTTAATAGAAAACTGAAATGCCCTAATTTCGCAGCTTTTTTCATACACGGAAAAAAAACTTTCAAAAAAATATAGTAACTAGTACTAGGCCTATTTGTTATTGTCTTAAATAAAGCAACTACCAGAATATTAAAGTCAAAGGGTTATACTTATAGAAACTTTTGACACAGATAAGAACAACTTGATAAAATTTCACAATTTAATGTGAGTCTTATTTGTACACGAGAAGGATTTTAAACCATAGTTCAAATTTTATTTTTGCCAAAAATTTATCCAACCTAATAAATTTAAAAACCTGGACATTAATTAACACGCTTTCTTGTTGTGGTTTGAATGACATATTTCATTAAATTTTTTCAACCTACATTAAATATTGTTGTGATATTATATTTGATTATGTGGTTTCCATGGTTTGTAAGAAAAATACTAATTATTTAACCAACCCTAATTTAAAGGTCCATTAAGTTTCCTTCAACAATATGAGTCTTTACAGGGTTGATATATACACTTAGTTTACCCTGAAAGTTAGCAGGCTTTCCTTGAATGGTTTGACTATGGCGTACTTAGCCTATAAGATAGAAATATAACATTGGAGTAGCAAGGGGAGGGAAATGTTGTGCAAACCCTCCACACCTTCACGAAAATGTTTGAAGTATGTTCGAAAGAGTGTTTAAAGAAGTCAATTTGTGAAACTATTAATCTTGATTTTACTATACAGTCCGATCTTAAGAGAAAATAGCTTTTCATCAAAAAGCATCCAATTTTCATTGTAAAATAGCTTCTAAAGGCATATAATTTTCAAAATATTCATAGTTGACAATCATTTCAAATAGCTTATAAAGGAATAAAACTTTCAATCATTTGCAAGACCACGTCAAAAAGATTCTAGAGGCATCTAAAAGTAAACAAAAATATGGAGGAGGGCCACTTTTAATCGCTTATAAAGAATCTAATTGATAAAAAAAATCAGGTTTATCACTACTTAAAATAGCTTATAGAGGAGGCACTCACCCACTTTTCAAAAATGTTCTGAAGGAGCAAGGGCGTAGAAAGAAAATGTTACCGCAGGGAAACCCCCTTCCCCTTGAATGATAACGTTATAGTGTATTATATGTTGGATAATTTTTTTAAAGTAACGCTTCTTATTACTCGTTTGTGTTATAAGCTTATGTACAATTACGCTAAGGTGTTTTGGATGAGGAAGGTTGACTTTATAGGAAGTGTACCCGCATGTGCGTGGAGGGAGATTGGAAAACTATTTAGGAAATACTACCCTTATAACAAATTAACAATATTTGAACCTTGATCTCCTCGTCATCGGAAGTCCAGCCTACAGCGAGTTTAGTTCTTAGGACCCTTCGGTCACCAAAGGGACTCTTTGGTTACATTAAAACTATGCCAATTTTTATTTTTAGTTGTGAGCCTTGGGCACAGATAAGTAAGAAACAGACTCTCAACTTCACGGGGTTTCGCTGTACTCCTTTTGCCAGCTTGTGTCCTTCAACACTGGGCGTCGTAAATGTCACTTCTGTGTGATGATAGGACTAACCGCAGCGATCCTAGTGTTGAACGACTCAAGCTGCCAAAAGGAACGCAGCCATTTTAATCTGTAGGTTGAGTGTCTGGGTATAATATTTGTCCGTAGCCTTGACCAACAGAAATTATTTTAGAACTCTGTTTGAAACGTTTTAGATATTATAATTTTATTTAGAATATACATATTTTAATTACTAATTAGTTGTTACGGGGAAAACATTATATATTAATAATATATATATAATATATAGACCCTATATATATTAATAATATATATAGTATATAATATATATATATTAATAATATATATAGTATATATATATTATATATATATTAATAATATATATAATATATATATATTAATAATATATATAATATATATATAATATATATATATATTAATAATATATATAATATATATATTAATAATATATATATAATATATATATATTAATAATATAACATGTGAAAGTAGAATTATGTGCATATAAATATTGATAGGATATCTACTATATACGTGTGATCTTGATTACATGTTATGTATATTGTATTTATTCATAATATACATAATAGTAGTAAGTGCCCAGCTTGAATCAGTCGCTAATTATTCCGCTAATTATTCATGACGACGTTTTATTGAGTGTGGTCAGCCTTGCCATGTGACGTTTTATTGAGTAAGGTCAGCCCTGCCATGTGACGTCAGCCTGTTGTTCTGGACGTGTCAGTAGGTATGCTAGAGATATAGTATTGTGACGTCATCCTGATTGTTGTATTGACTGTTGGTCAGCCGTGTTGACGTCAGCCTGTGACTATGACGTTTCAAATAATATAAGTGTGGTCAGCCTGACGTCAGCCAGTGGTTCTGGACGCCCCATGAATGTAGGTGTGGATTTTTTTACGTCGAGGTAGCTATGCTAGAGATATAGTGTGACGTTCCGGTTAGTTGGTCAGCGCCATTTTTATCGTGGACAAGTTATTTTTAAAAGTGTAAATGAATTGTAATTTGTTTTAAATTTTTTAGTTATTTATATATAAAATAATTGATATATTTGAACGCTCTTACTACAAATATTTAAATGAGAGGGTAATATTACTATAAATGAAAAAATAAATACAAGTTTTTTCAAACGATTTGGAGGTGAGCGTATTGTCTATGAACGTCGATACATTTGGGTGGTTTAGATATTTTACATGTCGTGTGATATATTTTTCAAGATTGTACAGAGTTTTTATTTCATCCGTAGACAGGTAGATCTGAATGTTGTTTTTTTTATCACTCAGACACAATTTCCACACGCCGAAAAGTTTTTTCACCACAATGATAAAGTCGTCCATGGTGGACTCGAAGTTTACACACGTCTGCACACACTCGGACCAAAACGGCATTTCTTTGACGAGAAAGTTCCATTGGGGGACGGTGAGTATTAGACGATTAGAACTCGATGAAAACATCACGTGAGCGTAAAAGTTGCGGTCAGGGAAGAGACCCACCACCACGTGTTTGTTCTGTTTGTCGTTTAGGTAGAAAGTCTTGGTTAGCAACGAGGGTGATTCATCCTGCACCATATTACAGCTGCACGTCTTCATCGCTGTCTGCGTCTAGACTGATGACCTGTAATCAACAGTCGTCACAATTAAAGCTAGTATCGTGGTCGTCGTCGTCGTCGGTGATTGGACAAAATTTATACAATTTCTCGGCGCTGTGAAATATGACGAATCGTGCCAAAGCGTTTGCATTTTTTTAACGCGCACGGGGTGATGTCGTGACAAGGGCGGTACAACCCCAACAATTTGAGTTGATCAAATCAACAAAGGGACATTTATAGTCCTCACGTAGTGGGATGAATGTCCGGCCGGTGAGACGGGACAAGAAATTCCCTTTTTGTTTATTATATGCGTAAGGCACGAAGGCCTTATCTAAATTTTGTTTTTAGAATTGCATCCAATTTGGAGTAACACAAGCCGGTGGTTTTATTGAATTGATAGCACGACGATTGTTTCTCGTCGATGAAAACTATGGCTAGCTCGGTGTGACAACCCACTCCTTTTTCGAGTTTACGATAAATGAAAAATCAAAGATGGCCGACATGATGATGTTCATATGTCAGATAATTGAATACAAATGATTAAATAAAATTATAGTATACCTTTTATATCTAATGCTGGAACACACGTCTGGGCACCCCTGCTAGTACACCTTGGACAGCGGCCAAAGCGACGTTTGAACAGCGTGACGGCCAGTAGGTCGTTTTGCACAAGTTGGCGGTTGAGAACAGGTCTGTGAATCTCCTCAGGCTCCAGCCGGCGTCCTTGGCAACGGCAAACAGACAGCAATAGTGCCCGCACACACCGGAGGCTATGCCTTGGAGTCGTTTGCGGTTGTACCTCCGTCGTGTCGAGTGTTTATTCAAGAGTCTAGTCATCACTAAGCTCGGTCGTCTGCCGTATGTATCAAAATACTCCCCAAATTTGGAAAAATATAGAACCACCCAATGGGAGCCGGGTTTAGTGTGAGGGTCTAAATTGACCACAAATAAGGCGGGACGAGTGAAATTTTGAGGTAATTGGTCCGAAGGAAATGTCCCTTTATAGATTGAAATTTTGCCCCGCAGTAGTGTGTCTATTTGATGAGAATTCATGGTGTTAATAATTAATTTTCACCTCACGATTAGAATCTATCGACACTGTCCCCTCGTACTCAGAGTAAAACAAACAGGTTATGGCGGTGTCAAGGTCTGTCTTGAACTGTAACTCAAATCTCACGTTCCCCTCTGTCTGAAGGCTGGTGTTCGAGTCCTGTCCTGCACTGTCGGGAGTCAACTCGAAGGCCAACATAAAGTAACCTTTATTGAACATGTCTCGCGTGATTAAATGCCCGTTGTTCTGATGGTGTATGCCCAAACCCGAAAACAATGTGTCATAGGCGAGGGTGGACGTGCCGACGTTGTCAAAATTTATCAAAATGGGCAAATGTTTTTGGATTCCATTTACATATAGGACGAAACGATCGAGGTTTCTGTGAATCAGTTGAAACGGATTCGTGTTCAAACTGCCCACAAACGCCTCGTTTGACACCATTGTGAATAAAACAATTTTAGGGATCACCCCTTGAATAACATTGTTTAAACTCACAGACTTGGATCCTTTGGGTACGGTCACAGACTTGACGTCCACCCGATTGAGGTGGTATTGGGCCGGCTTTCGTAACAGTGTCTTTTCTATAGCGAGTGAAATATTCGGCGACACTTCCACGTGTTTCACAAAGAGGGTGGCGTCTAAAATTCGCAACCGTACGTCGGTGTTTAAATTGTCCGCGTCTGTGAGCAGATAAAACTCTCTTTTGTTGCGAATTAATTTAACGCGCAACAATACATTTTTCAATAGCAAGTGTGAAATATTATATATGTCGGCGTGTAAACGTCCCACCAAGTCGACCGGATGTTTTAACAAGTCTAATCTCGTGGCGAAGCCTTTGTTCTCTGTGGATGCGGCGAATTCACCGTTAGCGGCAGGGGTATCCAAAAACCACATACCATTCACCAGGTGGGTGTCGGAGGCGTCTCTACCGTAATTAGTTAAAGTCTCTAAATAAGCCCTGTAGGCATAGTTGTCTGTCGAGGTTGTAATAGGTGTTTCGTTGAGAGAGATATTGATTTGACTGAATAATGAATTTAACAAGTTGTTGACGCATCCGATTTTATAGTCGGCTGCGACCGGTGTCCCGTCCCCCCTCATCAGTTGAATACGAAGATATAATTTAATCGAAGAGAGGTCCCGAAAATACTCGCCGTCCCCGGGGCAAAAAAACTCCAACTGAGCGTCATTGTCCACGGAAGTGATGGGTTTTGTATTCGACCACTTTATTATTTTTAATTACCGTTTGAATGCATTTTTCGTTGAAAAGATCGAGTTCTGTTTTGAACACTCCATAATTAATCGAAAATATCTTTTTTAGCTCTCTTTTTCCCTCTTGGTCTGGTGCCCACCTTCGAATGAAGTCGTTTACGTTTTTTTACCCTTTTTAAGCCACGTCCCTCGACCGCCTGAGTGACGCGATTTTTAACTATATCACCGACTTTTTGACCGGGTTCACGTGTCGCTATGTCGGCCAAAATAGCGAACCTGTTTGTAACGCTTGTTTTCCCACCGCTTTCGCCCCCCTCATAAACAACGGTTTGACAAATCGAAATAACCCACCCAAAAACGCGCGCGAGACCACGTCCCCGTTGCATTTTATAACTGGCGTGATAGATGGGACCGATGTTTTCTCTCTCTCCCTCCATTGTTAAGACTAAGTCAAATTACTACGTCACATATCTATTTATCTAGTTTTCTCTCTCTAAAATGTAAAACCGCTACGGTGGCACGGGACCCGATTGAAAATTCACTCGTTCGCCAAACTTTGTGTATAAGCCTATGCTTATAAAGTCAAAATTACATTCTCGACGGGAAAAATAGATATAGGAAAAAACACGTGATGTGCGGTGGCGGAGGGGAACTGTATGATTCTAATCCATCTTACATAAGAGTCGCCTAGCAACTGCGGTCCTATAATGTCTGTGTACACAAAGACGGTTCCATTTCGATTGAACCAGAGCCAGAAGTTTAACGATTGGGTCGCAAAACACTCCCTTAATATCCTCGCTCATTAAATCCCTCATATGTGTATTAACGGCATTAAGTGACTCTAGGTTGGGTAGTCTGTTTCGAATGGATTTTAATTAAAGTCCTCCGATGCCCACATAAGACGAACAGGAAATTCTATTTTAAAATTTTTTTTTCGCCACCGTAAATGAAATTGTTTTTGAAAACGTGTTTATGGGACTTTCGGCGGTCCATGCCCCTTTTTTTTTTTAATCCAAAATTTTGATCGCGAAGAATTCCCATTAAAATTCATTTAAAAAACCTCAACCCTTTACACTTATCGATTTTTATTTTATTATAAACTCCTAAAGGGGTAAATCTTGTTGGGGAAACGAAACACGCCCCCCCTGGTCCCACCCCGTTCCGTAAATTTTTCTTTATTTGGGGGATAAAATGTTATTTCAAAGGTTTCAAACCCAGGGAAGGAAATTTTAGTAGCCCACCTCCCACCGGCGTGTTCTGTCTTTGGCTGTCCTTTTTTTGAGTATAGTAAGAGGTGATTTTTCTCGAATTTTTGGGCGCTCGAATCCGCGGCATGCACAAAAACTGACTCATATTTTTTTTAATGTTAAAACGCACCACCCAGGGTTGAAAGAACGTCGTACCCTTCCCATTCCCCAGATATTTTGAACCCTTAATTCGTTTACCCTACTTTTTTTTCTATTTAAAAAATTGTAGACGCGCACGCGAACTATTCGTAGTTAAAAAAGCCCCAAGGGGCCCCCGGGGGAGATCCGAACAAATAGACCGGGGTTGGGGGAAAAAAGGGAATTACTTTAACTAGCTAAATATTTCTCTTAAAAAAATTACCTCATCCTTTTCAAAAATCTTTTTTTTACTTTTGCCAAATGATCCCCCCCTTAAAAAAATTTTTTTCCCAATTTAATTTTAGCCCACCTTTTCGCAGGCGAAATAATTTTTTAATACGTGAAGGGGCTTGACCAAACCCCGGGGGGCATTCCAAAGTCAAGAACACTAAGCTTAAATTTTTGAACATTTCCCCAACACATAACGATTGGATGTTGGGAATGGGGAAAATTTCCCCCAATTTTTTTTCAGTGTGATTAAACCTCCACGAGGGCCCCCTTTTATCGGTTACAAATGAAAAAAAGAACCCCCTTGTTCAAAATTTCAAATTAAAATTTAAAAAATTCCTACCCTTGCCGATGAATCAAAGGGGGGGGTTTGCCTTTCTAAAAATCTGTTTTTAAAACCATTTGTTCGGGCCCCCGTTTTGTTTTAAGCGGTATAACCACGCAACTTTGAAAATACAAAAATAATGTTTAGAATAAGTTGACGCCCCTTGTACTTATTTAAAGCTCTCATATCTACTGATAAATCTCCCACACACGTCGATATTGGGCACCTGTACGGGTTAGGGGGAACCTTTTTCTTAAACCACGGGAAGACGTCGCACCGGCCGGGTCAACCATTCTTCTTTTTTTTTATCCAACCGACTATACTTTTTAAGTTGGGCATCGAGAAAGCCAAGGGGGGGAGTTGAATAAAAATTTTTTTTTAACGTGGCGCTCAATTCATGGTTCCAGCGTGGCCCCGGCGGAAACAGTTTAGAAAGTTTTTTTTATATTTAAACCCCTCTGGGGGATTATTTTCGGTCGGGGATAAAAGTTTGTCGATGACGCTCGTGGCAATAGTATTCTTTTTTTTTTTTAAATCCTCTTTTAAATTAAATTTTTTTATTTACGTTTTTTTTGGTCAACAACCCCAAGTCCTTGCTCCCTTTTATCTGGGGTTTTTCCCAGGTATAATCGTTATCGTCTAGGGTAAACCAATTCCCTTTTAAAAGTATCCCCCTTTTTCAATTCCAAATACGGCATAAACACCCCGGGGGACGTAAGGTTAAATATTTTTTCCCGCTATTTCCAAAATTTTTTTGGGGGGCCTTTTTCAATTTCTCAATTCTGCTGGGGACAAATCCCTCCCCCCCACCCCCCCCATTCGAGTCTACAACTAAAAGGCTTTTGAATGTTCTCGTCGAAAAAATGGGGGGAGGAACCGGCCCCTGTCTCCAGGTCGTTTTCTTTTTCGCGGAAGGTCAACCGCTACGTTTATTGTTGGGGCCCCGATGGGTTTTTTAATTGGTTTTTTCGGTCTTCCCCTTTTGTTAAATAACCCGTTGTTTTTTCTAAAACGGCCCCAAATTTTTATAACTCCATTTTTTCCCAATTTCAAATTTTTTTTTATCTTCAAAAAACGTGGGGGCGGGTTGTCACGCGTTTATTGTAAATAGTTTTTTGGCGGGGGAAAAAACATCTGTTTAAGTTTTGACAATTTTTTATTTAACCAATGCCCTCGAGAGCTAAAGAATAGCGGTAGTATGGCTCAAGAAGCCCCCGATTGAAAAGGTGATATTTTTTTTTTTCCAACGAAAACCGCGCTACCATTTACGATAAATTTTTATATTTATTAATTTTCCTTATCTTTTTACTAATTTTTTAAAATTATTTTAATGTTTTAGAGCACATTCGCTGAGTGTTTTTAAACATCCGGACGACTTTAAGAATTTTTCCAATTTTTAAGGCCTTTTTTAACAAGACATACGTGTCTATTTTTTCCTTCTATTTTTCTTTAAAAAGTCTAGGGGGAAAAAACCCCTTTTTGCAAATGGGTGTCAAATAGGGCCGTTTTGAAGGGGAAGCTTTCTCCGCGTTCTGCCCTCAGATCAAATTTTAAAACCCCCGGACGGATTGGGTTTGCTTTCCTAAGATTCTTTTTTTATTTCGGCCCGGATTACCGGTTTAAATTGTCAAAGCCAAATTTTTTATCGTGTTTATCACGCGGTTTTTAAACACCAAAAAGAAATTAGCGTTGAGTAAATTCACGTGACTTACCCCCCCGGGGGGGAAAAGATTTTGGTATCAAAAACCCCGATAGGTTCTAATGATCCCTTTGGGAAAAAAAAGTTCACACACTTTTTTAAATAAACCCTTTTTTTTAAAAAACTCCAGTACGATTTTGGGGCCCCCGCCGGCCTTAAAATTAAAATTGGGGAACCCTTTGTGTATGTGACTGACTAGATAATCGCGGGGGATAGAATTTCTCCCTAAAACCCATAGAATTCAAATAAAATTTTCCACACTAAAAACACCTTTTTTAAAATTTTTAAAACAAAAAATTTTTCCCCCCCAAATTTTTTTTTACCGAATTGGGGGGGTCCCGAATTTTAAAAGAAAAAAAGTGTAAAAAAAAAGACCGATGTGCCCCCTTTCTAGGTTGGTATAAAAAACAAAAAAAAAAAAAATTACTTTTTCAAATTTAATAGTAGGGGTTGGCCAATAAATTTTTTTAGGGAAAAAAAATTTTTCATTTTAATGAGACCCCCCCTATCTGATAAAAAAATAAATTTGTTGTTTTTTTTTTATCCAAATTTTTTTTTTTTTAAAAAAATTTTAAGTAGAGCGGCGAGTGCCATTTTTAAATTGACCCAGATTTCATCGTAAAGGGGCAATCAAAAAGTTATGCCGCGCAAAAATTTTTTTAAGGAAGCATAAAATAACAATTTTTTTTTCTACAATTTCGCCCCCTTTTAACATAAATTAAAAGTAGGGAGGAAAGAAAAGAGAGGGGGGCCCAAAATTTTTTTAAAAAAAAAAATGTTCGCTTTAAATTTTTCCCCCATGGGGTTTGGGGGTTTGGGGGTTTGGGTGATTGTGGGGGGGGGGGGGGTTCCACAAACCCTTCCCTGAAAAATTTACATTACCCGGGGGCCCCAAAATCTTTTTTAATTTTTTATTCCTTGACTAAACTTTTATATGATTTTTAAAATTCTATCCTTAAAGGGGGACCCCCCCACTCCTCATCCCCGAAAAACAAGATTTTTTTTTTCAAGTTTTCCATTAAAATTTTTTTTTTCCCCTCCCCCCCTTCACAAAAATTAAAAGTAAACGGAGAGGGGGTTTTTTTAAAAAGGGGAATTTAAAAATTGATGGGCCTCGTTCCCCGTGGGCCCGGGGGAGACCGGGTGTTTGTACTGAACCAACCCGCACTTTTTTTTGTTTGGGGGGGGGAAAAATTTTTTAAAAAACAATGGGGGGACTTAAAAGCCCGGGTGAGTCCCCCCTTCCACACTTTACAAAACATAAAATTCTTTTAAAATAAATGTTTTTTTTCCCGTCTTTGAACCCTTTGACGTCTACAATTAGTTTGTAAATTCAGGGGGGGGGGTGGTGGTGGTGTTACCAAAACTGAAAAGGGAAAAAAAAAAAAATTTTAAAAACATGTGTGTGCGGAGAAAAACTGTGAAAAAAAAACAGGCCCCACCCAGTACTAAATATCAGACAGTCAACATTAAAAAGACATTTTTTTTTTTTTAAAGGGGGGACCATCAATCTGGGGTTACCCCCTATTAAAGTTTAAAAAATTTTTTTAATAATCTTTCTTTTTTTGCTGCGAAGGGGAAAAATTTTTTTTAAAGCACGTTTATATCCAAAACGCATTTTTTTAAAAAAATTTGGGGGTAAATTATTAAAACCCCCGGGGGCAGAAAAAAAACCCCAAAAAATTTGGTTTTTCCCGATACGTGGGGGGGGACGCGTTGATTTCCCCCAAATTATAAAAAAATTTAAAAATTTTACCGGTAAACAAAATTTTTAAAAAGGGGATGTCACTCGATCCAAACCCCCCTCCCCCCTGAGTGTTTTGTAGCGAATCAGGGGTTTTTAACTTAGGGTAATCAATTTTCCGCAACTAGTTAAAATTTTATCCCCCTTTTAATTGTGAAAACAGTTTTCTTTTTTTTAAAATTTAGAAATACGCAAATTTTACCACGATTTCTTCGTTTAAAACCCCCGGCCCCAACACATCTTTGCCTTTGGAAAAAAGGCCAACTAGATCGGGGAAATATTCAAAACCGTATTTTCCCCCCGGGTTTAAACAAAGAAATATTTTATCTTAATTTAAACCCCCCTCAGGGGGGCTTTTATCTGAAATTTGGGGGGGATTTTCAAGCTAGCCCTGCAGAGTGTTGGGGGCAAAAACCCCCGGGGTAAAAATGGCGTTTTATTTTTTTTTTAAAAACTTAAAGGGGGGATACAGAATCAAGAGAGAAAAAAAATGTTACGTATAAGTCAATTTAAAAATTTTGATATTCAGCCTATTATTCGATGGACCCATTATCGTTTGGGTCAGGGTCAATATAATTTGATCAAACCCCCTGATGTTTCTATACATTTTTAAAACCAGAAACACAAAAGGGCACCGTCGGGTTTACAGAAGTCGTTAAACCCCTGTTTCACATTTGGACGAAAAAACCCTTTTTACCCCCTTTTCGGGTGTGGTTATCCCAGTAGAGTGTCTAGTCTATTTTAAAAGAAAAAAAATTGTGTCATCTTTAAAAATTCTTCCCAAAAAATTTAAAAATTTTTGTCATTTTAAAATTTTTTTAAAAAAGGGGGAAAAATTTTCAAAACACGAAATTTCCCTTTTGTAATTTTTTTAATGCCCAAAGTTTTTTTTTAAAGATTTTCTTTTTTCCCCTTTAAAGCCCCCTTTTTAGACAAATTCTGGTACAACCATCGCATTTAAAAACAGAAAGAAGGGGAAAAAAAAAGGATAAAATTTTAGCCTTTGGGGGGGACTGTTGTTTTTTAAAATTTCCCCGTTTTTGTAAAAAAATATTAAAAATTTTTTTCTCCCCAAAAAGGAGAGCGGGCGGGGACCCCTCTTTTTCTTTTTTTTTTCCCCGGGGGTAAAGTGTAAAGGGGGGTTTTTTTCAAAATCTGTTTTAATATTGTAAGTTTTTCAATTTTTGTTTTTTTTTGTTTAGTGTTATACCCTTGCCCTTTTTTTATGGACCCGTTTCATTTTACTCGGGGCAAACACATTGTAAGAAAAAATTTTTTTTGGCCACCGAAACAAACCTTAAAAGTAAGGGGCCCCTCAAGTAGGCGGGCAGCTCGTTTTTCATGTCACCCAACTTGTCCCCCCGGTCGGGGGCGTGTACTGTCCCGTCGGTCTTTTTTCACTTAAAAATAAGCCCGTGCCATAAAGACAAGAAACGCCCAAGTGCCTAAGTATATCAATTTCATAGGGGCCCCGGGTTCCATACGCCGCTAAAAGGACTTTAACCGTATCCAGGGGAGGACGGCCTCGTCACGGTATTCCCGGACGAAGCAACCTCGTCTTTTGGGGAAAAAAAATGTTCAAAACCCCTTTTTCCCCCCGGGGTTTGGTGGGGGGAAAAAGTTTTTGGGGGGGTTTTTCAAAAAGTTCTGAGTTTTTTTTTCCCGTTCAAAAAAAATCCCCCCAAAAAAAAGGGTTTAAAAAAAATTTTTGGGGGGGGCCCCCTTCCCTTGGGTTTTTAAAACCAATTTGTTTTTACCCAAACTATTCCTTTTTGAAATATTCGCTAACGTTTTTTTCTTTTCTGCTCTGTTTTCACCCATGGGGGGATCCAGACGCCTCCTGTTTGATCTTGAGGGAAATGTTTTTTTACAACAAACGTCCCCCCCTTTTTTGGTCTGAACGAACTGGTTTAAATTTTTTATTCTCAAAAAACCTGTCTCTAACCTTGGGGTACCATTTTTTACGCTAGACGAACCCGTCCCTACCTTGCCCGTAATAGTTCCCCTTTTTAGTCGGTTTTAAAAAAACCCCCCTTGGGGTTTTTTTTCCCTTTGCGCAAGGGGGCAAAAACAAAACATTTTAATTTTTTTTTTGCCTTGTAGGGATACGGGGGGGAAAAATTTTAGGGGGAAAACAGTGCATTTAATTACCCTCTCGGTCTAAAACCCCGTCGAAGGGCAAAAGTCGGGGGCAAAAATATTTATGGTACCTTTAGGAAATTTAAAAAAATTTTTCATACCCCGGATTTTAAAAAGCAGACATCAAGATACCCCATTTTTTCTCGGGGGTTTTTTTTTTTAGGTAAAGTCATAGACTCACAACGTCCCCCGTACAGGGGCCAAAGTGGATTGAGTTTGGGGGGGGTTTTTAATCAAAAAGGGGGGATTTTTTTGCTTAATCAAATTGTGGGGGTTTCCCCAGTATTTTGTCAAAGCCCCCCTCTTTTTTTTTAAAAATTTTAACAGTGTAACCCTGGGCCTTTTAAAAAATCGATTTCAAAAAGTGGGACTCCCATTTGCCCCGGTAAAGTCTCCCTTTTGTCCCCCCCTTTAAACCGTCACGTTTGGGGAAAAACTTACCCCTGGGGGAAAAACAAACCTCAAACTCAAAAAACTCTCTCGTCGCGTCCCCAGTAGCCCCCACTTTCCACCCAAAATTTTTAAACTTTACGCCGTTGAAGGGTGCCGAATATCGGGTGGTTTTTTTCCAGAAAAACCCCTTTTTTTTGGGGGTTTTTAAAATGTCTTCACCCCCCCTTAACCCCCCCTTGGGGGGGGTGGCTATCGTTTTCGGGGAAAAAACAGTTTTTTAATAATCATTTTCACGCCCACGAATTGTGAAATTCTCTAAAAAGTCTGTCCAGCCCATTTTAAAAAAAATGACAAAGGAAAACAACCCTTTTGGGATTTCATTTTCGTCATCCCCCCAATGCCCCCACTCTGCCTATTATTAAATAATACCCCGGGCCCCAGTTTTTTCCCGCGTGCCCAACTAAATCATTTTTTTCATTTGGGTTTTATATATCCCCACCGAACTTTCGGGACCCCGGGATCCCCCACCGATTAATTTTTAAAAATTTTTTTGGGATTAAAAAAGATAGGGGGGGTGTCCTTTTTAAAAGTCTGTCCCCAAAAAATTTCGGGTCTTCTCAGTGGCCCGGGAGGAAAAAGGCTGTTTTAAATTTTTTGTGGCCATTGTCATGCGATATTTTTTTTTTCCCCCCCCCGATAAAATTTTTGGGGGCAGTTTAGTGTTTTTAAAACTATTCGGGAAATATAGTATCGAACCCCCTTTTTCCCTTTGCCAACGCAAACAAAATTTTTTTTTGCAAACGGGGTCGTTGCTCAGGGTCGAGGGGAAAAATCCCACCGGGTTTTCCCCCCAAAAAGGGAAAAAACGTTTTCCCCCATTGGCCCCAATCCCCCCTCCATATTACTTAAAAATTTTTATTTTACACAATATTTGAACGTGAAGAAAATTTGGGGTTTGTGCAAAAAAAAACGTGTAAGGTCGTTTTTTATTTCCCAAATCTAAAAACCATTAGGGATTATATTTGAGCTGCTTCCGACTCAAAACCGATAAACAACATGGGGTTTTTTTTTTTCTGTTTGCACTCGCGCGTATTAATTTTTAAAAATTTTGATTTCTCCCCTTTGTTTATTTGGTAAACACACCTTCTTAAAAAAACAAAATGATTTTTACCGCGAATTTTATTCGATTTATGGGGAGTGAAACAAAAAAGGGGGGGCCCCAAAAAACCCCCTTACAATAACTGCAATACACTGTTTTTTGCTTTTTTACAAAAACAGGTTTGGGCATCATTGGGGCAAGTATTCTTAATGAATTCTTCACCTCTTTCAAAAAACCGTAAATTTCACGCGCAAAATAACCCCAAGGAAAAATCGGGCCCCCCATTTGAAATTTTTACGTTTTAAAAGGGGATGTTAACTCTCTACAGATTTTAAATACCTACTAGAAAATGACAAAACCCCCCCCAAAAAAAAACCCCAATCCGTTAGGTCCCAGAGGGGGGTTTTACAGCGCAATTTATATTTTTTTCCCCCAAAAAACGTGAAATTTATCGAAGTTCGCGCCCCCCCCCCTCCCTAAACACGCAAGTTTTTGCAAAACCTCTACAGCATTGGGTTAAAAATTTTTCCCCCCCCTTTGTATACGATTTAAAAAATTAAATATCATTTTTTTTTTTGGTAAAGCTTTTTTAAAGGCTTTTTCCCAAAAAATTCGTCAAATTAACAACACAATCTCGTTTTTGGTGACTCAATAAACGTTTGGAAGGCACCTTCGTTTTGGGTTTTCTAAAAAGTTTCCCCCATCAATTGAAAAAGATTCGCTTTAACCTAACACATGGGGTTATAAGAATCGGCATTACTCGAAAATTTTTTGTTAATGTATTCTAATATGGTCACATCAATTTGATCACATCTACGGTAAAAACGCCACCGTTTTTGGGAGGTTATTCCCGGGTTTCGTGACGTGAGCCAAATTTTAAAACGAAAGGGGGCCCGACCCTGACAATTTATGCTAATAACTAGAAAACACGTCATTGTTAATGCATTGCCCTCACTTTTCGAAATCAAGGGAAATAAACCCCAACAAAAACCCTCCTCCCCGGGGGGTTTTTTAAACCCAGTAAAGTTCATTTTGTTTTCCGTTATTATTGTAAATGGGGCTTTTGTGTTTTTAACCCCCCCCGAAAAAACAAAAATGGGGTTGCTTTTGTTTTTTTAATTCCGGGGGAGGGGTGTATTGTCACTTTTTATCGATTTAAAAATTTTTTTTTTCGTAAAACACTAAAAAAAAAAAAAAAAAAAAATTTAAAAAAATTAATTGTTTTTTAAATAAAAAATTTTTAAAAACAACAAAAAAAAATTAATTTTTAAAAAAGAAAAACAAAAAAAATATTAAAAATTTGTTTGCTTTTAAAAAAAAAATTTTTAAAAAAAAATTTTAAAAAAAATTTAAAATTTTTTTAAAAAAAAAAAAAACCCGGGAAAAAAATTAATTGTTAGAAAAATTTTTTTAAAAAAGAAAACAAAAAAAAAATTTTTAAAAAAATTTTTTAACTTTTAAAATTTTTAAATTTTAAAATTTTAAAAATTTGGGGGAAACCCAACGTAACAAAATTAATTGTTTTTTTTAAAATTTTAAAAAAAAAAAAATTTAAAAAATTTGGAAAAGTATTTAAAATAAAAATATAAAATATTAGTTTAACTAATAAATTTAAAAATAGGAAAATGGGGAAAAATTTAATTTAATTTTAGCAAAAACACGACGTAGGGGGGTTTGATGATGATTCAAATGAAAACTTCTTTTCACTCACCAAAATGGCGATGAAAGAAAAAATTTCTATAGTTAAATTCCTTTTTTTGATCGCAAATCCGGGCAATGTGTGGGGTTTGGGTGTGGTGGTTTTTTCCCTTTCTAAAAACACCGGTTTAAAAAAAACCCCCGTGCTGATTTTTTTCCTTTTAAAGTAGTTAACCTTTTTGAACGACCCAATAATAAATTTGAAAGTAAAACCCTTTTCCTTTTTTTTTTTGCGAGGGATCCCCCACCTTTGGGGGGGGGAGATTTAAGTTGAAATGTAGATATGTTTTCCTTGGGAATTTTGAATTTTTACATAAAAACGTGTGTATTTAATTTGTTTTTAAACATAAAAAGAAAAAGTCCCAAGACAAAGATTTTAAAAAAGGCCCCCCCCTTTGTATTTAAACGTCACATATTTTACCGTCAATCTGACAATTTTTAAAAGTAGATCTTATTTTTTTAAAAGGAACAACAGAGGGGCTCGTGGGGGTTTTTAAAAGTGGGGGGGAAAAATTTTTTTATCGCTTTTAGGGGGTATACAATTTTTTTGAGTACTCTGACGGATAGATGCGTTTAGCTGGGAAAACCCCCTTGTTTTTTAAAAAAAACACGGGGTTTTTTAAATTTTAAAAAAAGTCCTGCATCGAAAAGACTTTAAAAATTATATTATAGTTCTGAAAGCTT
Organism: Timema cristinae; assembly: GCA_039000515.1. NCBI lineage: Eukaryota > Metazoa > Arthropoda > Insecta > Phasmatodea > Timematidae > Timema > Timema cristinae. The sequence continues at coordinate 55,038 of JBCFYV010002233.1, forward strand.
TTCCACTTAAAGTTCGCGTGTGGGGGGAAAACCCTTTTGCAAAAATTTAAAATGATGGGATCGCATACCTTAACTGCCGCACAAAATTTGGGGGGAAAAGTGGGGTTTTTTTTTTGACGTCACTTTGAGAAAAACCACCAACCCACAAAACTCAGGCTGATCCCCAAAAACACCCAAACCCAAATAAAAAAAAATTTATAATTTTTTTTTTTAATTTTTAAAAAAAAATTTTTTTCCCTCTTAATTTTTTTTTTAAAAATAAAATTTGTTTTTTTTTTTTTCAAAATGGACAAATTATAAAGACTTAAATCAACCAAAGCGATGAATTAATAAATTTTTTCTAAAAGTTTTAAAAAGGGGGAAACAGACTGGGGAAAATTTTTTTTAAATTTAAAAAAAACAAACCCCGGGGAGGTTGTTATTTTAAGGGCCCAAATTTTCAAAACAATATCGAGGTTTTTTTTTTACCCCAAAAAATATTTTTGGGTTTTTTTCAAAAAAGCATATTGACCTTTTTAAAAAAAATTTGAATTTTGTAATAATCTATGAGGGGTAGGGGTGATAATTCTATCAAGTTTTTAAAAAAAAACTGGTTATAGTTTTTTCAAACTTTTTTTAAATGGGTTTTAAAAATTGAAAAAAAAATAAAAATGTTCCCTATTTTTGGGTTCCCTATACAAATTTTTTTTTAAAACTGAATGTGTTTTGGGAAAAATTATTTAAAAGATAATTCGTAGGGTTTTTGGGGGTTTCATATTGTCCTTTAAAATCAAAATAACAACAAAAAACTATTTATAATTTTACCTTTTTTTCTAAAACTGTTCATAAAAGGGTTTTATGTTGGTAAAAAAATTTTTGTGAAAAATGTGATTTTTTTTTTTAATTTAAAAAGTGAAAAAAAAAAAACTTGTATTTTATTTTTTCTTTAAACTAGAAAAATTTTTTCCCCTCTTTTTTTAAAATTATTAAAAATATAAAGTTTTTGGGGATAATTGTAAACGTCATTTTTAAATTTTAATATGTATGTTGTTTAAAAAAATTTCCCCCGGGGTTTAATTTTTTAAATTTTTTTAAAAATTTTTTAAGGGGGAAAAAGGGGTTAAATTAGCCCTTTTTTTTTTAAAATTTAATTTTTTAATTTGTATTAAATAATAAAATTTAAATGATTACAATTCATATCCAAAAAAAAATTTCCGGCGACAGAATGACTTGTCTTTGGGACATTTAAAAACAAACCCTTTTTTTCCTTTTTTTTAAAAAAGGGTTTTTTTTTTAAACCCCAATGGATTTAAACATGAAACAAACTCGGTTGAGAGAAAAATTTTCCAAACTTTTAAAATTTGTTATATTTTAGCCCCTAAAACAAAATGAGTAAAGTTTTTTTATTACGTAATCATAAAACAAAAAAAACCTTGAATTTTTTCTTTTAAATCTAAAGTGACGTACAATGGGGGAACCCCGTCACCAAAAAAACCATGTTCAAATATATCAATTATTTGATAAAAAAATAACAAAAAAATTTTTAAAAAAAAATTTTCAATTTTTTTCATTTTAAAAAAAACTTGTTACGATAAAAATGGCGCTGCAAACAAACGGAACGTCAACTGATAAATCACCCCTATACCCTTTAAGCATCTTCCTCAAAACGGTAAAAAAAAGGGTTTAAAAAAAAAAAAAAAAATTAAAAAAAAAAAAAGGAAACCCCGTAAAAAAAAATTCCCCCCCCCCAAACCCCAAAAAAATTTTATGGGGCCCCCCGTTCCCCAGAACCCCCGGTGCGTCAGGGACCCCACTTAAAATTTTTTGAAACGTAAATATTTCACGGGGTGACGTACACGGGTTGACAACAGCCCAAAACAACAATCAGGATGACGCACAAACTAACCTAGCATCCCCACGACACGTCCAAAAAAAGGGGTACTCACATGGCAATTTTTTGCCCCCCCACCCCCCCCCAATAAAACGTCAGAAAAATTAGCGATTTTTTTAAATTCCCACTGATTCAAGCGGCCCTTTTTCTACTATAATCACAAACGTATTCAATCCATTTTAAAAATTTTGATATATTTTTATAATGTATTTTGGTAAAACTTAAAATTAAACTAAAAATTGATTTTTAATTTACACAAAACAAAAATTTGGGTTAACAAAGCTTTAAATTAAAATATAGCCAAAAACCCTTTTCCCAGGGGGGGGTTTTAAAATTTACGTTTCATTTTTGAGCTCTAGGGGGTTGGGGGAAAATACAAAAAAAACCCCCCACCCCTTCATTCAAAAAGGGGTTTTAATTTTTTAAAAATAAAAAAAATAGCGCCCGCCCTTTCCCCTAAAAAAAAACCCCTCGGGCCAATTTTCCCATCTTTCTAGTTTTAGGGGGTTTTGGAGGATACAAAAAAAAACACTCCCCCCCGCTTAAAACCCCCGGGGGTTAAATTTTTGGGAAAAATTCCAAAAATCCCCGGGGCCCGGGAAACCTTTTAAAAATACTCTCCCCCCAAATTCACAGAAAAAGAAAAAAAAAAACCACCCTTAGGAGATTTGTTCGCTCCTAAAGGGCGGGTAGAACAAAAATTTCCGTACCCAGCTTTTCCCAAATAAATTTTTAAAACAACCACTACAAAATTTTCCCGGAAAAAGACAATAAAAATGCGTTCTCCGAGACAAAACCCGGGGGAGGGATTTCCCTTTAAAAGGCCCGTTGACACGGTGTTTTTGACTAATGAAATTTACACTAATTTTGGCTGCGCGCGCAATTTCACCTTTAAAAAACAGAAAAAGCAACTAAACAGGGCAAGTCCACTTGAAAAATAAAAAAAAGGGGGCCCCTTTCCCAAATTTTTAAACTAATGCAATAACAACCCAAAAATTTGGCGGAAAAAGAAGTTTTTGGGTTTTGCGGGGGCCCAAAATTTGGGAAAAATTTTTTGGAAAAAAAATTGTTTTTGTGAATTTTTAAAAAGAAACCGGAAAATTTTAAAGAAAAAATGGGAGGGTTTTTCAAAAGTATTGTAAAGTTATACGGGGGAAAAAATTTTCCCCCAGAATTTTCCCAAAAAATAAATTTTAGACCTACAAAATTTTTTAAAAAATTTTCCCCTTTCGAGAGATATTTTTTAAATATGGGAAACAAATGTTATCAAAAATTTTTTTTAAAAAAAACCCTTTTTTCCCCACCACTCAACGGGGGCATGAGAAATTTTTTTTTTTATACGATCAAAAAAAATAAAACAACTTTTTGTACCGTGATTATTTTTTCCCGGGAACCAAAATTTTTGCGTTATCGCAAAAAAGGGTATGAATCCGGGTTTTCCCCGGAAATTTCGGCGCTTTTTCCCAATTTTCCATATTAAAAATTTAAACCCCAATCTTTAAAATTTTTTAAAAAATTTAAATTATAAATGATCAGCCCAAACACTTAAAAAAACCCCTTGAAAAAATGTTTTGGGGAATTTTTTTAAAAAATACTAATTTAATATTATTATCGTTAGCAAACCAAAAACTATATTTAAAAACCCCAAAAAACAAATTAATGAATTATTATTTTTTTTAAAGGGAAATTTTTTGGCCTAGCAAAACTAGCAATTTAAAACCCAAAATTTTTTTGGGTTTTTTGTTAAAAACCAAAATTTAAAACAGGTTTAAAAAAAAACCCGGGTTTGGGGCCCCCTTTTAAAAAAAAACCCAAAAAATTTTTAAGGGGGATTTTTTTTTAAAAGTTTTAGGGCTAAAATAGGTTTTTTAAAAGATATTTTGTTATTAAAAAACCAAAAAATTTAAAAAAGGTTTTTAAAAAAAAAGGGGGTTTGGCCCCATTTAAAAAAAATTTCCCAAAAAAATTTAAAAAAAGGGCCCCATTTTTTTTTTTTAAAGGTTTTTTGGGCTACTGGGGGAAAAAAAATTTTTATTTGTATACCAAATTTAAAAAAGGGTTTTAAAAAAACTGGGTTTTGGGGGTATTTAAAAAAAAAATCCTAATGATTAGGGTTTTTTTTGGGAAATTTTTTACCTTTTTGAGTTTAATTTTTTTTAACATATATGCTAAAAAAGTTTTAAAAAATTTAAAAAAAAAAAAATTTAATAAATTTTTTGGGAAAACTAAAAAAATAAATTTTAAAGTTTAAGGGAAATAAAAAAAGGGGAAAAAATTTAAAAAACTAACTTTTTTATGTTGGCTATATAAAACATTTTTATTAAATGGGGGAAAAAAATTATGATAAAAGGGTTTCTAAAAATTGTAAATTTTTTTGGCCCGCCATACTTATATAAATTCACCCTTTTCTAGTTTTAAAAATAACCCTATTTTTTTTAAAGCGTTAAAAACCCCAACGAAAAATAAAAAAGGATAAAAAAAAAAGGGGGCCCCAAAAAAGACCATTTTTCACCCCTCTAAATTTTTAGCCAGTTTTTAAAAGCGCACTAAAAAAATGAAAATGCGTGTCAACACAATAACATGTTAAAGAAAAACAATCCCTTTAAAAAAATTTATTAGTCCCCTAAAAACGTGTAAAAGGGCCTTTAGCCCCCTCCCCCCCCTTTCCCATTGAGCAAAACTTTTAAACAATTGGGGTTTTGGACCCAAATACCCAATGCCATACTTCTCATTAAAGTAAAAGACACTAGTCTTAAAAACACTGAATGATTATTAAATTTTTTTGTGCCCCCCTTTGCGCCCACATTCTTTGGGGCCCTTTTTGTTAGACCGGGGCTGAAAAAAAACTCGGTATCATTTTTTTAAATCCGAGGGGGTGTACTGGAGGTTTTTTTTAATAGGGTTTTAAAATTTTTTCAACGCAAAAAGGACAATTCTAAAAAAATTTTAAACCTTTCCTTTCCTTATCCTTAGAGTAAATCCCGGGAAACTAGTGAGAAGAAACATAGCACAAAAAATACATCATAATTAAAATTAAAAACAAAATTGTAAAGGTTGCTTTTTTTTTACGGGTTTTGTCAAAAAAATATAAACAAAATACCCCACGTGATATGCTACTTTTTTTAAAATAAAAAAAAAAAATTAAAAAAAGGAAGAAAAATGGAAGAGTTTCCAAAAATTTATATTTGTTCAGCAACACCCCCTTATTTTAAAAACTAAAATGTTAATTCAACTTTTTTAAATGCTAATACCCACCTTGGGTTGGCCCTAAAAAAGAAAACCAAAAAATTTTTTGTTAAAGTGTTTTCCGGGGCCGGGGAAAGGGCCCGGTTAAACCGCTCTTTAACTGGGGGGTTTTTCCCCCAAAAGGGGTTTTCCCCTCCCCCCCCGCGAAAAAGGGTTCAAAGTCCTCTATATCTAAACCTTCCCCAAACCTAACCCTAACGAAAATCTAAAGGTACAAGTTCAGTATTTTTTAAATTTTAAAATTTCAATAAAATTAAAAAAAGGGTTTTTTTAAAAATTTTTTAAAAAAACAAGCCCTAAAAAAGGAAGTTATCTCCCAAAAAACCCTGTTAGGTTTGCACAAAAAAAAACTCATAATTTTTTTGTCCAATTACAATTTTCCAACCCCTTTCTCGGGTCTGAAAGGGAAAAATTAAATACTCTAGAGGAATGGGAAATTTAAATTTTTTTAAAAAAAAATTAAACTAAAAACCCTCTCTCAGTATAAAGAAATTTCACTATAAAAAAACAATATTTTAATACAATTAAAAATTGAAAGTTTTTAAATTAAAAAAAAAAATTTATATCAAAATAAAAGCTTTAGTAAAATGAGTAAAATTGTTGACAATACAAAGTATATGAAAAAAAAACTCTTAATTTTCCCCAAAACACAACTATAGTTATTAAGTGTTTGGGGTTTAAAAAAAATTTTCCAAAATTTAAAAAAAAGAAAAAAAATCTGATTATTTAGTTTGGATAGGTTTGAAACTAAAATTATAAAACAAAATTTTTAAAAAACAATACAGTAAAAAAAATTTAAAAAAATTTGATTTAAAAAATTGTCAAAAAAATTTTAAATTGAAAAATATTTTGGAATACTCGGGCCTTTGATTTCGTAAAGGGACTAAATCGAGGGTTTGACGTATTTTGCATAACATCCCTTTCTTTAAATTTGGGCCCCGCTGTCATAATTTTTGAAAGTTACTTCGTGTACAATCCTAAGCTAACCATGGCAAACACAACTCAGTTTTTTGCAATTAAAAATAAAAAATCTTAAAGAAAAAAATTATTTAGTTTACAATCGGGGTGCAAACACGCAACCCAGGGTGGCCGTCGTACTCCAATGACAATGCCCAAAATTTTTCTAAGCACGATCCTAAAAAAATGTTTGAAAAAAACACTTTTCACCCAAAGAAACATAAATTAAATAATAAAACTAATTTTCCAAAAAATATTAATTTGAAGCATCCCTTATTATTCAAAGAGAACAAAAACCCCCCAAGTTTTAATTTTCACTTGAATTTTTTTTTTAATTTTTTTATGTCGCCCAATATGCATAACAGCTATGTATTTTGTAAATCTAATTTCCCCCTTTAAGATAGGCTTGTTTGGGGGTTTTTGATTTACTTTTAAATAATTAAAACCCTTTTTTTCCCCCCTGCCTTTACAAATTTTAATTTTTCCCGTTTTTCTTACTACAGCCCAATTTTTTAAAAAGAGCATTTTAAAAAATAGTTTTTTTTTGTTTTCAACATCAATTTAAAATTTTAAATTTTTTTATTTTTGTTAGCATTGTGCCTTAAATATTTGTTCCCAGCTAACCTTAGTACTACTAAATAAAGCCCATGGTGTTAATGAGGGAGGTTTAATTATATAAAAGTGTACCGGCATTTGGAACAAAATTGAGTTTTTATAGCTTAAAATTTTAGGCCCCTCCTTTTTCCCCGCATAAATTTTTGAATTCCAAACTTTTTAACTTTTATGGTTATTGTTTTTTTCGGGAAATTTAAATATTCTTTCATGCATAAAATTATATATTCTTTGGAAAGATGGCAATTTACTCTCATTTACAAACCCCTCTGTCCCCCTCACCCTCCTTGTTTCCACAATTCTAATTTGAAATTTTTAGACTTATTTGGTTATTTATAAGATATTTTTCCGTGGCTACCAGATGTCAACCTAACCACATCATAAAGAATGTTATAATTTGGTTGTATACATTTTAAGCGCTACCATTTCTTGGGGTTCAATTTTGAAATTCCACTTGTTCAAGAATGTAGAAAACGCGAGAAAATGCCAATGTTTTTGCAGTATTTTTGATCAAACTTTTTTGGCCCAAAAAAAATATCGCTCCGTTAGAAAAAATAGTTTAATTTTCTTCACTTGGTGATTTAAACATTGTTTTTAATAATTGTCATGCCATAGCGGCATTAGATAAGCTTTTTTTTAAATGAATTAACGTGAACACCGTTCCCCGTCTAGCTACTCAAACCTGTTTATTATTAAATTTCATGGCGAAATTTCAAGCTTATTTCTCTACAAAAATTGTATTTTTATAGCTTTTTTAAATATTTTGAGGGACCTTCACTCCCTATTTTTCCAAGCCCTTCATTTTGAAATGTAATAAATCAGCCCTTGGTACTGTTTGAGCTGGTCTTTAAGCCCACCTGACTTATTTTCAAATCAAACTAACACTAAGTATAGAAGTAGTTTAGTCTTTTATTTTAAAAAATTTTTAGACCCCTAATCACCCGCCCCTTAGAAATAACTAATATTTAAAAATGTTTTGCGGTTA
>JBCFYV010002234.1:0-41056 GCA_039000515.1 Timema cristinae
ATTTTTTTTTTTTAAACTTATTTGGGTATTTAACGTGCACTTTCTGAACGACTGATTATTATATCAGTACAAGACTTATAAACTAGTTAAATCTAAACAACACAAACATCCAGCCCTCTGGTCATTAATTCATCACTGTGGAAGGGAAAACCCGCATGACCGCAATTACAATTTTTTTTCGGTCATGCTAGAAATAGAACCCAGGACCCTTATCTAAGTATAGAAACATGCTCCCGACTAAGCTAAGGTGCCGGGCTTCAAGAATATATTATTTAGATGCGCTATAAACCGTAATTAAGGTGGGAAGGAAGAGGAGGCGAGAAAAAGCGAGTGTTTTTGCAGTTTTTATGGCATCAATTTTGTTGGGCATAATAAATAAAAATATTGTTCCAGTACAAATATAGAATTAAATTTTCTCCATGTGGTGATCTTAAATTTTCTATACTAATATTATAAAGAGGAAAGATTTGATTTTTTTTTTTTTTTTTTGTTTGTAATGGATAAACTCAAAAACTACTGAAACCGATTTTAAAAATTCTTCACCAATATAAAGCTAAATTATCAGCGAGTAACAAAGGATATATTTTACTTTGAAAATTTAATTTATTCCTCATAAAAATGTCGATAGTATATTATATAGTCGTTGGAAAAAAAAAGTGTTGAAGGAAAGTGGGGTTGTTGAAGGGGGTGGGGGGAGTTAGGGGTGAGGAAAGAGGTATGAGATGAAAATAGGAGGGAGGTAAAAAGAGGGAGGGGGGCTATACAGTGATGGTAAAACTGTATTTTCAAAAAAATAAGTAAAAAATAAGTTTTGTTTTTATATTGACATGATGGATGATTGAAACTTTGTTATTACAGGATTCTTTTACAATAGTTTTTTACGGGGAAGAGGGCTAGTGTGTAATATAATTCCACCATACTCATGACTTTTTGATATCAACATGTGAAGAAAATTAAACTATGTTTGTGCTGGAGCAATATTTTATTTATTTTGGCAAAAAAAAATAAGTTTTGCCATAAAAAGTGCAAAAACAGTGACTTTTCCTCACATAACCTTCCATCCCACCTTAAAAAATATAGTAGCTTGGCTTTTTAACCCATCACACTATACGAATCCCATTTCAAAATTTTAATACAAACTATATTTATTTTTCATTTCAAATCTACAGTTAAAAATCTGACCGTAAGAGCCATTCTTTGAAACAAGTGTAGCCTCAACTAACAGTTGTCATCACATTAATAAAAAACATACTTGTTAACAGATTAGACGTATTTTTGAACACGCGCTATCTCACAAGAGTAAATTTTTCTTTCCGCCAAAATATACCTTTAGCAGGTGAACCCCATCAAGACAATTAGTGATGTATTGTTAAAAGGAGCATGCCTCCTCCCTCCCCTCTTTTTTTTTTATTTATAAAAGGCACAAGGAGAGGATGCAACTCATTTGGTATGGAAATTCTATTGATATTCCTACGGAGCTTCCTTGCCCAAACTTGAAACGTACGATTCTGATCAAATAAAAGGTGGCCCGAAGTCTCGTCTCCCCCGCACAGCGACGACTCCTATCACTGTTCATCTACAGACGTGACTGTGCTTCGCGATATATGTATTGTTCTTATTTATATCGCAGGACGCCGCTCAGTGCGCATAGCAATATCCCCGATAAAGAACTCGCGGTGGTGTAGCCCCTTTCGGATATAAAGCCACACATCTCCACCAAAATGGTTTAAAGTTTTTTGTTAAACGAATTATCTGTAGTATTTTGAATTTTTTTTCAAGCACATCGTTTTACTACCTGTTCTGCTTATAAGCGAAATGTACTAAGTTAATGAGCTATGAGGAGGGTTAAGTTTAGAGGAAGTGTAGAAGCATTTGCGCGAGGGTGGAAAACCATTTTGAAACACTACCCTCAGTACACCCGACCGGGATTCAACTATGTTAACAGAGGATGGTCTCTCATCCCTGAAACCAGTAACTGCACGAGTCCCACAAGGCAGTATACTAGGTCCTCTTATATTTTCACTATACCTAACTTGAATGCCTAAATGTTTTAAAATATCTCTCTTCTCATCACTACGCAGGTTGATACTCAACTTTACATTTTCATTTGCATCAGAGGATATTACTGAAGTTGTCAAAGGTGTATATGAAGAACTAAGCACTTTGTCGCAATAGTAAACTTTAAACTGCCTGAAGCTTAATATTAGCAAATGTGCCTACATGTTGATAGGTAGTGATATTCTGCTTAAAAGAATATGTGTTGATCCAAACATCAGAGTGATAGTGTGTCATTACCCAGGGTAAGCACTATAGTAACTTAGAGGAAGTAATTAATGAAAATATTCCCGGGAAAAACCTGTCTCATCTTGTGTACAAAAATCATACTATTATTTAAAGCATCTATATATGATATTATTATTAGCACCGCGTCTTACTACCCGTTCGGGTTATACGCACTTACGCTAATGTGTAATGGTAGGGTGATTGTGAGATGAAATGAAGGACCTACGTTTAGCGTGGAATCCGAACCACGGTGGTGGCCTGGCATTCCACACATTCACAAGATATCTTGTCAGCATCTAATAAATTCAAACACATTCTACCAATATGACGTAAAACCAACCATATATGAATCATTGGTCCTGTACTCGTCAGAACTTATTCTTGACATGAATAAAACTAAAAACAGAAAATCCAAAAAATCCAAAACTCCTGTGTAAGATTTATTTTCAACCTAAAAAATTACGAGCATGTTAGCAATTACCTGAAGAAAATTAAGTGGCTAAATTGTTTTTGAGTTTTAGTTCACGCTTTGTAAAATTATATAATCGAAATGCCCATCTTATCTCTACTTAGAAGTGACAAAAATATATTTCATACATAGATATAAAACATGAAATAAAACTTTTCTACAAGTACCGAAACATCGAGATAAAAACTTTGAAAGATCTTTCAAGCGGCTAGGGTTTGGAATGCTATGTCATCAGAATTTAAAGAGTTAAATTTTGTTAATATTTTCAAAAATTGGTGGAAGAACCATTATTGGGCAACAAAACATTTTTCATACTGAGCATCCCAATGTTTCTATAAAACTACAAAACTAGTAGTGCTATTAGAAATAATTTTATAATAATCAAGGAAGAAACAAATATTATACTAAGAAGTGACTTGATAGTTAAGGAAATAAGCTTACGTCAAAAAAATTGTGTATTAAATTGTTATGAAATAAACTAAACAATACAAGTATATCAAACCCTTGACGGTTAAAAAAAAATTATTATTTAAGACAATATTAGTTATGCTTAAATTTGTATTAGATATGCTTTAGTGATGATAATATAAGAAAATGTCAGAACATAATTGAGTACAATATTAATTAAAGTTAGCCTTATGACATTTTCTTATATTATCACCACTAAAGCATATCTAATACCAATTTAAGTTTAACTAATATTTGTCTTAAAATAATAATTCTTTTTTAACTGCTAAGGTTATGATATACGTATTGTTTAGTTTATTTCATACAATTTAATACACATTTTTTTAAACGTAAGCTTAATTCCGTAAATATCAAGTTACTACTAAGTATCATATATGTTTCCTCCTTGATTATTATAATATTATATCTCCTTACTACAACTATAATGAATATTATAAAAAATTATTAGAAATTATTATTATTATTAATTATTTTATTATTAGCACCGTGTCTTACTAACCGTTCGGGTTATACGCACTTACGCTAATGTGTAATGGTAGGTTGATAGCGAGATGAAATGGAGGGACCTACGTTTAACGTGGAATCCGAACCACGGTCGGAGGCCTGGCATTCCTCACATTCACAAGATGTCTTGTCAGAGGTGAAGGAGGGTTTGGAAATCAGATAAATCTGTGCCGGGACCGAGGATTGAACACCGGCCGCCAGCACAGAAGTCTGACACCTTACCCCTAGACCACCAGGTCACCTTATTAGAAATAAGTTTCAGCATTAAGTCTCAATATTTATACTACTCATACCTTTTTTTAATATCTAAATAATATTAGCATAAGTTACTCTCAAATTGTGAGCTGAATTTTGTAGAGTATAAATAAATAGAATCTGGTTCTAATCCAAACAACATTAAAATCCCGGTGGGGTGGGCTAAGAGTAGTTGTTTCTTAAATAGTTTCCCACTCTTAATAATAATAATAATATTTTTATTTCGCATCGCGTCTTACTGCCCGTTCGGGTTATACGCTTTTAGTACTAATTATACTAATGGATCAGGAATTGGGAAGGTTGATTAGAGGAAGTGAACCCGCATTTGCGTGGAGGGAGAGTGGAAATCATTTAGGAACCCCCCCCCCCCCTAGTTCACCAATCGAGATTCGAACTTCGATCTCCCCGTCCTCAGCAGTCGAGCTCAACACGACAAGCGCGTTAGCCAACTACGCCACCGAGGTGGGTCTTTCCCCCACTTCCTATGCTAAAATGCGGGTATATTACTTCTTACTTTCCTTAATCCTTAAAACCCCAGGTCACGAGATACATACAAACACTGTGAGCGCAGCTGAAAGCTGGGGAGCAGAGCAGAGCTTACATTGGCCATGGCCTCGCAGCTGACAGCGGTGCAGATAGGAAATAGGCGCGTTCAGCGAAGGTTGCAGAGCGGACAATTCACTGTGTTTTGTGACTAGTTGACGGCGGTATGGCATTATATTTTCTGCAAGTTATATTAAATGATCGATTTTGCCGAAATGTATGTTGAAACACTGATTTCTGAAGTTAACAGCAGAAATCCTCTTTGTGGTCCAGGGGTAAGGTGTCGGACTTCAGTGCTGGAGTCCGGGGTTCAATCCTCGGTCCCGGCACGATTTATCTGATTACCAAAACCCTTCCTTCACCTCTGAAAAGACTGTTTATAATCACAACTTGTGAATGTGTGGAATGCCAGGCCTCCACCGTGGTTCGAATTCTATGTTTAAACAGTAGATCCTCCGTTTCATCTCACAATCACCCTACCATTACACATTAGCGTTTAAATGCTTATAACCCGACCGGGTAGTAAGACGCGGTGCTAATAATGATAATTAGGACCGCTGCACATACATACAAAACAATACAATACAATACAATAATACAATATGTACTTAATAATAATTATGTTTTTAGGTTCAACTAAAGAGAAAAATGGGAGAATAGTCATAATTCATTATAAATAGTTTTTTTGTCACCGTCTTACTAATAATTACTTAAGAGTTTTTATTATTATTTGAGGTACTTAATTTAAGTTGGGCCCCCTCGGTCAGCGAGGAAGAATCAACCGCTGTCAGGCCACACGACTTAAAACACAATGGTCTTGTGGTCATCCGGAACTACTTCTCTATTATGTGCAAGCCTATTTCTCCCTTTCACCCTTCACCTACATCTAACATTTGTCGTGCCAATGAGAAAGAGGGGGAAAAAACCCACGAAAATTCTTATCTCAAGGTAATGAGGAAAGCTCGCTGTTAGTTCTCTCAAATATCTTAAATTGTATGTTGTAAGCCTATAAAAAAATCACTGTGTTTGTTAGAGGAAGGCTAAATCTAGAATCCCTTTTTCATCAAGCTAGTCGCCGACCTTGGTGGTCTTGCGGTAAAGAGCTGGCCCCCGGACTCAATGTTGGTGGGTTCAAACCCATCCGCGGATTTTTCTGGAACAATATAAATACGTAACTTAACTTCCTCAGAGGGGAAGTAAAGCCGTCGGTCCCATGTCGATTGTGGCTTGTGAAAGAACCCTGGAAGTTGTGTGAAATACTAACTCTCCCGGAAAAAAATTGGTTGGTTCTTTCACTCTCGCTCATAGACATTCTCGTGTGCTGATATAATCAGTCGTTTAGAAAGTTGTTTTTAAACAGCATAGTTTTATAGCTCCACAAATATGCTTAAAAAAGTAGTTGAAAATTAGATAGTGTTACAATTTCCCACACATTTTTCTTACAATATATTCAAACTATAGGATTGTTAAAGAAAAAAGGCTCTGTTAGAATCGTTCGACTTTTATTTTGGCATGAACCATATTTTGAAATAACGCATCGTAGAATTAAATATTGCGTTATTTCTGAATGCTGAGCTGCAATTTCTCGTTACCAAGGCGGACCCCTTAACGTGCACTTTCTGAACCGACTGATTATATCTAGCACAACGACTTATTAATTAACTTAAATTTAAAAAAGAAAAAACATCTAGCCCTCTGTCGTTAATTCATTACTGTGAAAGGGGGAAACCAATTCCCGGTATTGCCGAAAAAATGTATCACTGGTGAAATGTTGAACCTGGGACCCTTTGCTCAGTATGTAGGAGGCGTTCACTACCAAATAATCCGAATTATCTGACTGGAATATCACGCGAGTTAATCAGTCATAAAAATAAATGTCCTCTAAAGTAAAGCCAACTAAAAAGCACTTGTGCCCCTCGTCCAACAGCAATGTCACGTATTTAAGAGTATGAAGCCAGGTGGAGGAAACGGAAGTAGGGCAAGCAGGAGCCGGTCAGCTGTCTCACCTCGTGCACGCGACTGGGACACCCTGTATACAGATACAATCTCGGGGAGTAAGGTGCCCCCGCTCTGACAGTTTCTGGGACACGCACCTCACCTGAACAGGACTATTCATTTAAATGTTTATGGGAGCCTGGGTCGTCAAGAGCACGGCCCCGCGGTCTGTGGTTAACAGATGCTATTTTATTCCGTGAGTTCGTCTCGACATCTTTGGGTCGTCTGCCTTCTGAGTCGTGGGCCCCGTGTTCGAAAATCGGGAGTTTACTTACTCTACGGCAATAGATCTCGAAAGTTCTTTGGACGCACTTACAAAAGTAAGCCACTTATTCCTATCTTGAGCTAATTCTACCCAGTCCACCCCCATCAACACCCTATCACTATCTTGAGCTATTTTCTATGTCCATCTCTTTAAAACTGATCTCTTTTGAGCTAGTTCTACCAGTCCACCTATTACATCTATCCCTATCTTGAGCTAGTTCTATTTCCATCCTTTAAACTGAATCTTTTCTTGAGCTATTTAAATCCGTCCACCTCATCAACACCCAATACTATCTTAGACTAGTTTCTATGTCCATCTCTTAAAACTGATCTCTTTCTGATGCAGTTCTATCCAGTCCACCGGGATAAATAATATCCCTATCTTGAAGCTAGTTCTATTCCATCCTTTTTAAAAAACTGATCTCTTTCCTTGAGCTAGTTTCAAATCCAGTCCACCCATCACACCCTAACATATTTTTGAGTTTTAATGTCCATCTCTTAAAACTGACTCTTTCTTGACTAGTTCTATCCATCCCCCTCATCACACCCTACACTATTTTGAGCTAGTTTCTATTCCATTTTTTTAAAAACTGACTCTTTTTGGCCTAGTTCTATCCACCCACCTCTCACCCCCTACCATCTTAGCTAGTTCTATGTCCATTCTTTAAACGATCTCTTTTTGGCAGTTTTTACAGTCCTCCTTTTAAAAACCTTCTTTTTTCAGGCCCAATTAATTTTGTCCTCCCAGTTTGCGTCTAGGTTTTCCCAGTTGGGTTTGAACCAAAGTAAAAACAGAAAAATAATTAAAATAAATATATAATTTAGTGAAATGGGCTTTTTCTCCTTTTACAACGATGGCTTAAAGGTGCCCAAAAGCGAGTGTTAAATTATGTTTTTTTTTAGCACCGCATCTTATAGCTATTCAGGCGTATGTACTAATTACGCTAATGAGTTTGGATGAGGAAGGTAAAATTCAGAGGATGTGTACTCGAATTTGCGTGGAGAGAGAGAGAGAGAGAGAGAGAGAAGGGGAAAACCATTAGTTTAAGTAATTATTATATATGCATAGGGGCCTATAAACTGAACAGGTAGTATAACACGTCAGATTAATATATATATTTGTATATACACACACATTGGAATACATTTGTAGTTTTAAGCGGACTAAATGTTAGGTTCTTTTGGTTTAATTTGCTGTAAGAGTAGGACGATGGTCAAACCCCAACTCGGTGTATTTAATGTGTTTTCCTAATTTCCCACACTCCCTACACGGCTTCCATTTTCTCGAAATTGTTGGCGTTAGTTGTTTTTAAATGTTTGATTCTAGAAATCGGTAGAAAGACGCGGTGGGGGGGAGAAAAATCTTTGGGCTATTTTAATTCCGTTTATTATTGAACACCTTATTGAACACCTTATTTAACAGAGTTTGAGTTTTTTCGACCGTCTTTAAACAAAAGGGCAAGAAAACCGAATACTTATTTTTAGCTCCAACTAAATACATTGATATTACATCTTCAAGGGTTGCTTTATATAACTACCTGAGTGAATAGAAAACTGTTGTAGGTGGAGTTTCTGCAACTAAAACAAAAAAAAACACACAACAGAAACAGCATCCCTACCATAAATAACTCTTTACTAACCGATTGGTTGGGTATCACACCCTCTATCGGGTCACCCAAGTCGACCATCACTTAATCAAGGTAAGAACAAGAGAGGCAGAAGGTCTGGGATGTATATGATAATGGTATAAAGACCATGTTAGCTCCTAGTATACAATTAAAACACTGTTATGGCAATCAGTTATCGGACCAGAAAGAAAGAGGGTGGCACCTCTTTTTACAGCAAGAGTTTCCGTGAGACTTTCTAAATAACAAACAATTAACAGCATGACGGCGTTTGTGTAAACCAGTGGCAAATTATAGGTTCGAGACTCGAGAGCTGATTCTTTCAAGAAAATATGGGGGTCATGTGGGAAAGTTTTAGCGAACACAAATACTTTTTTTTTTTAGCCTGTGTGATTAGTTGTGTATGGTCAACTTCAACTCGTGGGTTGATTCAAAGATTACGTGCATTTTTGCAAAACAAACATGTCCATGGCATGCATTTGTGAAAAACAAACATGTCCATGCATGAATTTGTGCAAAACAAACATGTCCATAGCATGAATTTGTGCAAAAAAAAACATGTCAATGGCGTGCATTTGTGCAAAACAAACATGTCCATAGCGTGCATTGTGCAAAACAAACATGTCCATGCGTACATTTGTGCAAAACAAACATGTCATGATGTTCAAACCTTTGGTTTTTACCGCACGCAGTGGTCCAACATTTAAATTATTTAAAAACTGTGTCAGAAAGAAATAAGATGAAGAGGTTTTTTTTTCTGTCCACTTGAAGCAAAGAAAAGCCCGAGGTAGCCACGCAATGCCGAATACTTCTACTAGTTTTACTATAGCTTATTTATAAAATAAATATTTAGTTTGTTTCACTATGGATGCATAAGCGAATAATTGTAAATTTTACCTGTTTCAGTGGCCACATGGCCTAAGGCGTCACTCATGTTATACTAGACTACTAAGGACAGAGAGATCGGCGCTCGAATCCCGATCGGGTATACGGAGGGATTTTTCCCAAACAATTTTCTACTCTGCTTCCACGCAAATGAGAGTACCTTCTTCTTAATTAAATCCTTCTCATTGCTAACTCATCAGCTTAATTAGTAAATATGCGTATAACCTGAACGGGTATTAAAACGTGGTGTTGATAAAAGTATAGTAAATTTATATATTGTTTATTTATTTCCTCCCGCTTAACTTTCCGTTTCACTTATACGCTTACATATGAGAGCTATGCCAAATACAGGGATGCGAAAGAAATAATTTTGAAGAAATGAACCCACATGTGCACGGAGGAAGAGTGGAAAATCAAGCAGGAAAATCCCTCTAGACACCCGACCGGGTTTCGAACCCCGATCTCCTCAGTCCATCGGCAGTCAGTATTAATGGGGTAGTAACGCCCTAGACCATTAGACTTCTAAAGCGGGTAAATTTATATTACATCCAAGAGTATGTCTAAATAAACATTTGTATTAAGGAGAGCATGTTATATATAAAATTAGTTGAAATAATAAATTTAATAAGGATATAATGTTTTACCACCTTTGTATTAATATCGGTTGAGGTTACACAGAATATAAGATGATTATTACTCTAATAATAGGATAGAGATGAGGGAAATATTTTAGAGTAAATATACCCACATTTACGTGGAGAACTATTTTTTAAACCACCTCTCAGTAGCCCAGCCGTGATTCGAAACCCCGATCTCCCTGTCATTTGTAGCAAGTTTAACGCGAGAGTTACGCCTTTGTCTATTCGGCCCTTGAAGCCGGTTAAAAATAATATTACATAAGTAATTAAGTTTGATTACGTTCTCTACCAAGTACAGAATTGGACTCTTCATTTAATTACTATGTTTTAAAGTAGATTTAAATGTATATTATTTTATTGTCTGTCATTAGCCCGAGGATGGAAACCTAATAGAGACCGTAGTCACACGGTACCCGATTTTAAAATAAAGTGATCAGCCTTATATAATGATTTTTGTGAATAAATTAAATGGGGGGCGCAAAGGGGGCTGGTTAAAAAAACACTTTTTGGGGGAGATTTGAAGAAGTTTAAATGATGTTTTCTGGCCCTTTCCCTTGATGATTCCCAACTTTTCCCAGTGGTTTGGGAAAAGGTTTTTTTTTTTTCATCAATTTTTCCACAAGGTTAAAGTTAAAATGAAAGAGGACTCTGCACAATTACTTAAAATGAAAGGGGGGAACCCTTCGTTGAGAAAATTAGGTTAGGGGGGTTTTGCAATGTCCTTTTTTAAATGAACCCTCCCCCTCCCCCCAACCCCCCGGGTTTAAAATGGGAAAAGGGTTTTTTAAATATCTTAATAACATGGAGGTTTAAAAAAAATTTTGGTTAAAAGAGGAATACCCCCAATATTTTCGGGGAAATTTTTGGGAATATTTAACTTGCACTTTCAAAACCAATAAATTATATAAATCAAAAAATAATTCTATAAAGAGGGGAAAAAGTGCCTCCCCAATTTTTTGGGGAAAAAGGTTTAATTTTACAAAATTTTCCAGGGTTCTTTTACATGCCCAAAATTTCCGACACCCTTTATTTTTCCCCCCAAAAAATTTAAGTTTTTAAAACAATTTTTTATCGCTCAAGAAACTTTCCACCCCCCGGATGGGTTTAAACCCCTATAATATCGGGTTTTTAAGCGAGCACTTCCCCCCCCAAACCAACGAGGTCAAACTGTTTGGAATTGAAAAACCCTTTTGAAATTTTGTTGAGGGGAAATAAAAACCCATGTATTTTAATTGTAAAAGTTTTAATAGTAAAATTTAAAATTTTAAATGTCTAGGGAACGTCAACAACCAATAAATACCCCAAACAGGGTAAATTATTTTTAAAAACGCATTAAACCCCAAAATAAAATTAAATTTCATGGTGTTTTTTTACCGGGCCGTGTTTAATTTTTAAAATTTTGTTTTTGATTATTTTTTATTTTTTTTCTACCGCCCCCTTTTAAAAACAGTTCGGGGTTACAAATTTGCCTAAAAGTTTTTAGGGTTTAAAAAGGGTTTATATTTATTGAATCGTATATCATTTGCTTGGAGGTAAAAAGGAAAAAAATTTTTGGGGAAAACCACCCTCAGTACACCCGCCCTGAGTTTTCGAACCTCAATTCCCCATCATGGGGCAATCTAGCTACTGCGAGAGAAAGGACCTTCCCACCCCCGAAGCAGGTTATAGTTTAAAAGTAAAAACATGCGGGGGTTTTAAGAATTTTTTTAGTTAGAACGTTAGGTGACGTCACGCGTAGATTTTAACATTATTTTTTTTAAAATTTAAAAAATAAAGGCCACTTTTGGTTTGGGGGCCAAGGGAAAAAAAGGGAAAAAAAATTTCCCCACAATACACTGGACTGGGGGAAAAAAGGGAGGTCATGGTTAAAATTCCGGGGGTTTCCCAATTAGATGTATTTTATTCTCAAAAGGGTTTTTTCAACCTCCCCCTTTTTAAAGCCAAGGGCGGGTACGTTATCTAAATTAAACCCTTTTCTCACCCCCTAACACTTTAAGGGGAAATTAGTTCAATTATCGTATTAAACTGAACGGGAGAAAGTAATACCCCGGAAATTTAAAAAATAAAAAAAAATTTTTAAAAATTTTTAGGCCAAATTTGTTTTTTTAAAATTATAGAGAAAAATTTTTCAAAACTTTTTTTATTGTGCTTTTGTGTGTTTCAAACGGGAGGAAGAGAAATTGTGGGGGGGGGGGAAAGGGTTTAAATGTTTGAGCGAATTTTTTTATTTACTTTTTTTTTAACCCCCCCCACGATTTATTTTAGACAAAAAACTGCACAATAACTATTTCTTGTTTAATTTAAAAACCTTTTAAATTATAAACTTTTTTTCAGAAAAAAAAAAAAAAAAAGGGATCATGGGGTCCTTCCACTAGTCCCAAATTTTGGGTTGATTTGGGAAACAGGGGGAAGGGGATGCTAATTAATTTCACCCCCTTTGCCCCAATCCATTGTGCGCTTTGTTCTTGTCCCGGTAGGGGCAAAAAACCGTCGGCTTTTTTTTAGGAAATCCGGGCCTGTGCCACGCGCATGCGCAAATCCTTTGCACCGGGCTGACATTACCTGCAATTTCCCCCTAAAAGGAAACCGGTGACATTTTTCCCTTTTATCAAAAAAAATTATCTTAAAAAATCAGTTCCATTTAAAATATATTAAACCCCGGGGTTAATAGTAAAAAAAAGAGAAAAGTTTTTGGGAGAAACCCAATTTTACTCTGAAAATCCCAAACTTCAAAATAATATTTCCCTATCGAGTTAAATTTGGTAAGCAACCCTCCCTTTACACAAGAACATAATATACCCCTTGGGGCCGTGGCTACGGGGCCCTTGGGTTTTGGGGAACTTATTTTTGTTTGCCCGAAAACGTTTAAATTGTTTTGGAAACAGTCTGTGGTGGAATGGTCTAAAGGAAACACCCCTATTTTATAGATTTGGCCTAACGGTGCCCGGGGAGATCGGGTTCAAATCTCTATATATGAATTGAGGAGGGGTTTTTAGAAATATTTTTTCCCACTCTCCTCCACGCAAATGCGTGTAACTTCCCAAAATTCAACTTTCCTCGCCCCTTTTAAAATACCACGGGGTTCGAATCCATATCGGGAAAAATTTTTGGCCCTTCCCACTCTCATTTTCAGCAAGTGAAGATACACTTCCTTTTAAAAATTAACTTTACTCATACTTTACACCCCCAAGGGGAGATCAAAATCCCTTTTGGGATGTATTGAGGAGGGTTTTCCCTAAAAATTTGGTTTTCCATTTTCCCACCCCCCAACGCATATAAGGGTACTTTTCCCCTCAAATTTTTAAACCCTTTTTCTCTTCCAAACACCCCAGGGATCATTTTCATAGGGAAAAAACCAAAACCCGGGCAGTGAAAAACGCAGTACGATAAAAAAAATTTAATTTTTTAAATTTTTTTATGTAAATTTTTAATTTTGATAAATTGTTTACCGAACATCGATAGAAAAAGTTTCCATATCGAAATCTTTTCCCATAGGGGCCCAACCCCTTTACTCAGTCAAAAAGTGTGCCCTGTCTTTTAAAAGCTAAGGGCCCCCAAATTTTGTTTCCCAAATGGCTGAAAAATGATAAATTAATAAAATTTGGGGTTTTCAAAAGTGATGTTTTAACGACCGGGGCCCTTGAATTTTTTTCCCTGTTATATTTTTAAAAGCTAGTTTTTTAATTTCGGGGCTGTTTTAAAATCGTGGGTTCAGAAAGTACACGTTAAATCCTTGAATAAATGAAAATAAAAAATTTTCCCCATATTAAATTTTCTAGTAGGAAACTTGTGAAAATTGATAACTGGGAAATTTTTTTTTTTAAATCCCATTGTTACAAAAGTTTTCGAATTAATAAAATATATAATTTTATGGGTCGTTAAGTCTTAAAAACCCCAACTTTCCCTGAAGGGAAATTCTTTAAATTGAAAAATAAACCTGACAACGGGAATCAACCCAGAACCTTTGGTTTAAATTCCCCAAATTTGCTCTATTTTTAATATATCCAGAAAGTCATCCCTTTCCCAAAGGGGTAATTCTTCACTCATATTTTAGGAGACCCTTTTTAAGTCCCGTTAAATGGGTATCGGGGGGTTCCCCCCCCCCCCCCCCGGGAAATTTCTATAAGCTTTCTGTTTTTTCCCATTAATTGTATGTTTACAGAAAGTCAGAAAGGGCACATTTGCACATATACAATAACCATCTTTTTTGCATTAACCACAATAAATTTAAATTTAAAATATTCCCTTCTGTAGTCTAATACATTTTCACATTAAGATGTTTGAAAATAAACGCAGACTTGTTATTTAATTTTTTATTTTAAAACAGTTTAAAAGTTAGGGTTTTTATATTTTAAAGTGGGGGCCATTTTTCCCAATTTTCCACTCACTACCCCCAAAAACCCAAATTTTATTTAATTTCCCCCTTTATTCAGGCTTTTTACTTTCTCTCCCTCCCCCCCCTTTAAAAGTCCCCTTGTTTAAAGCTTTTTTTACCCCCCTCTTGGGGGTTTGTGATAAAAGGGCAGTTTTTTTTAATTTTTCATTAAAAGAAGCTGTTGTTGATTATTTATTTGAAAAAACTGAAACAATTAGAGGATTTTGTTTATATTTTTTTTTAATTTTTGTTTTAAAACTTGAGTTATTATAGTGGAAAAATATTTCTGATAAATATACCTTTTGGGTAAGTACAAAAGTTTTTTTACTTATATTTGGATTTGATTTTAAAAACTTTTTTGTAGCCCAAAACCCCATATTTTTTTAAAACTTTTTTTATAAATTATATATTAAAAACATAAGCCAAATTTTTTGCTAAAATACCCAAAAATCCCAAGTAAACTGGTTATGATTTCTAATGAGATTTTTATAATAATTATTTTAATAACAATTTTTCCCAAAAAAATTTTTACCCTTTTTATGAGATTTTTTTGGTAATAATTTAGGGGGTAATTTTTTTAACCTTTGTCAAAAAAAAACTTAGTTAAATTTTTTTTTTTTCAGCATGGGAAAGAGCTTTTCTTTTTCAAGAAAATAACAGCAATGAAACTTTTTTTGGAACAAACACTTTCCCTTTAAATTTCGTCTCGAATAAAAAGAAATTTTTTTCCTGATAACAATGAACACTTCTCACATTTTTAAAATTATTAAAAATAAACCCTATTTTCCGGGTTTTTGACATTGTGTTCCAACTGCACCGCAACTATTGCCCGGGCCTGAGTGAAAAAAATTAAACTGACCCCCAATGATTGCATATTTTTAAGTTTCTTATCTTTAGTGTTTTTCCCTCAACACCCCTTTTCACGGCAAAAAATTTTAGTTATTTGCCTCCCAATTCCCAAAAAAATTAGATACTTTTAATTGGCCCCCGCTCTTTAATTTTGGAAAATATTGACATTTTTTCCCCCTAAATATGATGAGGATTCTTTGTCAATTTGGAGTAATAATGATATGAGATTTTTTTGAATAAACCTTTTATAAATTTCCATAAAAAAAATTTTTGGATCTCCTTTGGACCCCCCCCCCTAAAAAACATGTTTTTGCTGTTGCCCCCCAAAGATCCAAGACATTTAAATTTTTTTTCAAAAAAAGGTGAATGGAATTGTTTCCTTGGCCCCTTTTTTTTTCCCAAAAAAGGGAAAAAAGGGACCTTCTGTAAGTTTTGGGTTTGAAATTTTTAAAGAAATTTCCGTTTAAAAAGGGAAAGTAATCAAAACCTTGAAAGTTTGGTGCCCAAAGCCTTTCAAAAAATAAAAAAAAAAAAACCCAAAAGAATGCGCATGCCATGATGGTTTAAAACCAACTATTATTTTTTTTTAATTTAAAGGGAAATAACTATTAAAAAACGACTCCGGGATAGCTCAGGGGTTAAGACATTTTTGGTACAAGCCAAAGGTCCCAGGTTCAATTTCCTGCCCAAAGGTTTCCTTTTTTTAAAATTTTAAAGAAAAAGAAATTTAAAAGCGGCTATAACTGTAATAGTAAGCGGGCTGACTAGACCGATTGTAAATTTTTATGATAAAAGAAAGACATTTCAAACCAAGTTAGTAAAAAACCAAGTGATTGTTTTTATTGAGGGGGGAAAAGTCAAAATTTAACCTCTGAGGACGGGGGGAGAGGTTAAAATCCAATATGGCCCTCCACTCCCCCCGGGCCCCCAATTTTTTAAAAAAATCTTAACTTATGAACATATAGGGGTAAAAAGGAAATTTTAAAGGTGTAATCTACAAAAAATTTTAGGGATCCCCATTCTTTTGGTGACATTTTAAAAATGTATTAAAAAAGTGTTTATTTGTGAATTTTATAGACTTTAGCAAATTATTGCAATTTTCGGGAATTTTAGATAAATTTATTTTTTTTTTTGAAAGTTGTATAATATCCCCAAAAAGCTTGTAAGGTATGGGGTGGCTATTTTTTTTTTTTTTGTGACCCAAAATTTCCCCCTCCCGTTTTAAATTTTATGGGGTTCTGGTTTACTCCCTAACAAAAAGCAATACACCCCGGGGTGGCCCAACCCAACCCTCTACACCAAGCAAATCCAAACCATCCCCAAACAAAATTGGGGGAAATTTGTGTGCCCTTTTTGCCACTTAGTACCCAAGATGACCCCAAAAAAAGGCCACTCAGATCAAAAACACAGCCCGGGGGTTATTTGGCACACATATTTGGCGAAAGACCCTTCTCCCGGTTTCCCAACCCTTCATCAAAAAACCCTTTGGGGTCTAAACCTTTTAAACGATTGGATACGGGGATGGCCCCGAATTCCCCTCAAAAGGGAAACACAAGACCAGTGGTTAATGAAAGGGCCGGGCTGAATTTAAAACCAAAAAAGGCTTTTTGGGGGAGCAAATCAAAAGGGAATTTTTCTAAAAAAATCAACCATGCCAACCAAGAGTATCATGTACACAAGGGCGATTTTGCTCCCAGCCATTCAGAGTCCCCCATGGCCTCCTTTTTTTTTAAAATCAATGGCCCCTGCGGGCCCTTAAGACCTATAGAAGCATAAACGAAACAATAGGGACGAAATTTGTGTGTGGGTGGGGCCCTTTGGACGGAACACCGCTTTTTTGGGCCCAGTTTTCAGAGAAGATATGAGGGCAAATGAGGCGAAGCACCATCTAAAACGCCCTGATTTTCATGTACTACAGATCCAGCCCGGATACCCCCAAAAGGGCAATGACTGAAAAAAATTATTCCCTTTAAGGGTAAACCCTTTTGCGGGGCTAAGCACATGCTTAGAATACATGAATATGATAAACGCTCCTGTTTTCCAAACGGGTAATATCGCTCGTATGAAACAAGGTGAATTTGGAGATGCAACCCTCTTTGTCGAAAAAACATATTTCACAAAACCAACTGAAAACAGATTGTTTTAAAGGGGAAATTCCTGATCTGAGAGCCCCTTTACGGGGAAGAGAGAAACTCAGGGACTTTTGAGAAGCCCAATTTGGCCAGAACATACGATACCCCGGTTATCATGACATTGTTCCAGGGGTTTTTTAGCAGGGGGTAAGGAACTTTAATTCAGCATATTTTAAAGGGGAGCCCTTTTTGTTTTCCCCGGGCTAAGCCCATATTTAAAGCTCCCCCTAGTCCCATGTTCGCAAGAGGAGGCAGATACTCTTATATTTTTTGGCATTTGGCAAAAGCTGGAAAAAGGGGGGTTTAATGCGAACATATTACCGTTGAAAACTGATGCGTAGTGAGGGTTTTTGGGATTTTTTAAATTTAAATTTAGCTTCAATGATTTGGGATTTTTTGGTGTGGGTTAAAAACTTTGGGTATATAGTTTTCGGGAAAATTTGGGTTGCCACAATGACCCCGACCATTTTTCGTACTCGCCAGCCCTTTCACGTTTTCCAAAACCCGGTGCGTTTACTTTTTCCCCACATTCACATGTAGAGGAAAAAAGACTGCAAAAGATCCCTTGGAAGTTTTTTCCCAAAAGGTGAAAATAAATTTCCACTAACTCCTATCCATGCCAATGTGATCAGTCAGGAGACTATTTATTGCGGGAAAACGATTTTTTTGTGCTAAAGTATCCCAAAAACCAGTGAAAATCATGGAGGTTAATGTTTCCAGGAACCACTCCTTTCACAAAAGCCCTAGAGCAATAAAAAAAACCCCCAAACCCCAGGCACCCACTTAAAGCTGCACATCAAGGGGTGCATGCTATCGGTCAACTGTTGGAAAACAGGCCCTTTGGGTTTCATGGATACAACTGCCAGAGCCCTTTGACGGGGGCCTGGAAAAAGGGAAAAACCCCGGGCGTAAGCCCTTTGGACCATTCTCCCTGAAGCATAAAGATTCGTCCCCCATAAAAATTGACCCATTTGGGGCTTGAAAAGAAAGCGGCACGGACGCTGCAAGTGTGGAAAATTTCGGCACTTAAGTGCACTGAAAACTGTGCTTATGTCTGGAAATGTTGATTTTGTTCATTACAGTTACATAAACAATTTTTGGGTTATTACAATATTTTTACGTTGCCTATACAGGCTATTGCTTTTTATTTACGTCAATATTGACATTTTGACCAGACATAAAAGAAATTTCCCTTAAATTTTATGTGGATCTCTAAAGGTCCCCAAATGAAGGGGCACCCTTTAATTCATTGTAATAAACATTTTAAAATTTCCCCTTTCTACACTATATGCTTCAAAAGTTAAGCATATTTAAAATCGGGCCCCGGGTTTAAAAGGGGTCATTTTGTCCTAAATATTTTTCCCACTCCCCCACCCACGTTTCGGGGGGCATTTCTTCAAAATTTAAGCCTTCCAAACCTTTAAAAACCCATTAGTGTAACTATAAAATAAGGTAAAACCCAAAACGTTTTAGAAGCCCGGGGTGCTTGGGAAAAATATTGATCCTAATAGTAAAAATTAAAATTGTGTTTTTTCTACGGGCCCAAAAAATCTTTTTATCAGCCCTAAAAAATAAAAAAAATCCCAAATACTTTGGGTTTATTTATTTTTTTTCCCCCCCTAAAGTGCTCTTACTTGCTGCCAGGGTTATTAAATAAAAATGTTAACAAATGCAAAGGGGGGTTTTGGCCCGGGGGAAAGAGGATTTATAGAAAACATCCCCCACTTTTGCATGAAATGAAATGGTAAACCATCTATAAAAAGGGCCACCCCCAATACACCTAGCCGAAATTTTTTGATCCCCGACCACCCCAGTCATTTAGAAACAAAATCATTAAACCCTTTAACATTTAGCCCCCACGTAAACCACCCAATGTGGGTATTTTTTTAAACACTACTAACAACCTATTTTCATTGTTACTATAGAAGACACTGACAGCTTTTTTCAAAAGATTTTTTCCACCCTTAAAATCATCCTTTCAATTCAAAGTATTTTAAATGTATACCCCAAAAGGAGAAAATAAAATAAAAAAGTATTTCAATACAAAAGGGGAAATATAACCCAAAATAGTTCGAAAACCGCATGGATAAATTTTTGTCAGGTAAAAAAAAACCTTTTCCACCCCGCAAAAACCCTTTCAGGGGATTTTTTTCCCTTTAAATCTTTAAAAACTTTTGACAAAACCCAGGTAAAGCCCCAAGCCAAAAACTTGTTTAAAAAATCCCGCAGGCCCGGGAAAAAAACTAGGGAACTAAAAATTAAATAAAAGTCAAAAAAAAAGGGTTTAAGTTGTAAAACAAGAAAAGGAAGAAAGGGGGGGAAAAAAATAAATTTTTCCCGACCTTTTTTTTTCACGAAGGAGGACATTTATTTTCTTCAAAAGTCACAATATTTACGTTAATTGGGGGGAAACGTTTCAAAATTCAACTGGATTTTCCCTTTAATTTGAAAGTTTAATTTTAAAAATTTTTTTAAAGGGTTGGTCAAAAATTATGAAAGGTTTTAAAAATAAAAAAAAAAAATCTTCAGCGGCTGAAACAAAGCCAGTGAGGGAAATTTTAATTTTCCATTAAGAGTAAAATGGGAAAAAAGGGTTTTGTCTGGCCCTTTGGGAAACACAGTTAGATTTGAGTGAAAACAAAACAACCTTTCAAGCTCCCCAAGGTTTTTTAAACAGCCAATTTTTTAAAAAAAGGCCAAATCAATCATAATTTTTAATAGAAAAAAAAACGTACGACACAAATACAAAAATTTTTTCAATTTTTTAAAAAGGGAAATTAAATGGGAAAATGGTATTTAAATTTTTGGTTCGAGTACGGCTATAGCCGCATCAAATTTAAAAATTTGAAAAATGACCCCTAAACCCCGGGAATAGAAATAGCTATTATAGTTTACAAAAAAAAATTTTTAAAAAATTGCTTAAATAAACAACCCTTAAAAAAACTTAAACCGGGGAAAAAAAAGTTTTATTTTTTTAATCATACTAAACACTTTTTCAGATATAAAAAACAAATTTTTTTAAGAATTTTTAAAATAAATTTATAAGTTTTCAAAACCTAATCACAAGTAAAATAGCCTTAAATCATTTTCATTAGAAAAAAAATGAACCCTAAAACAGTTTTAAAATTTTATTATTTATTTTTCCCCCACATAGCCACTAAGAAAAATAAAAAAAACATCGTTAGAGTCATTCAAAAAAATAAAATTTTTTAGCAAAATTAATGAAAGTATTTAATAGAAAAATGTTTTGGGTTTACTAGAGTGATTGATATTTTTCATTTTGGGCCGATTGAGATACCCGGGTACCCCAAAAGTAGTAAATAGTTCTTTGGGGTGAAAAAAATAGATCCCCCGGGCATCGAGAATAAAAACCGGTAAAATCAGGGTTTTTTTCCCCTAAAGGGTTTCCCCAATCCACCCCAAAAAGGGGGACATACCCTCTAAATATTACCTCACTCATTAAAAGAATATAATTAAAAAGGGTATTTAAAATTGAATGGGTATAAAACTCATAAACATTTTTTAAACCTTTTGGGGCGGGGGTCATTTTCCCCAAAATGCCTCCATCCGCCTTTATACTTCCCCCATTCTTTCTAAATTTAATAATCACTTATTTAAATTCGCCCTTCCTCATTTGCACATTTTATGTTATCTGCTCCTCCTCTTTGGTTTTTTTTTGGGGCCCCTTTTCCCTTAAACATATTTTAAACCCCCAAATCATCTTTGGTACAAACCTTTTTTTCCACCCCAAATTACATCCCCAAAACCATTTCAGTCTTGTTTCCTCTACAAAATTATTATTCCCTGAAAGCCCCACCCTTTCATTGATAACTTCTTTAACCCTAATCTTATTCCCTAATGGCAACTAACAGTTCCCCCACAAACTTCTTTCCCCCACGCCCCTCCATTTTTCCTTTCTATCTTAAAAAAGTGATGCACGAAAAAAATAAAAACTAAAACGAGAAAGTAAAATGTAACCCACCCCTTCTTGCTTATCAAAAATTACTCCTTTTCCCTATAGGGAATGCGGGGGGAAAAAACTTACAAGGGAATACATTACTGGGTGACCTGGTGTCGGGGGTAAGGGGTTCAGACTTCGGGCGGCTACGGGGGTTAAATCCCGGCCCCCGGCACAGTTTTATCTGATTACCAAACCCTTCCTTCCCCCTGACAAGACATCTTTTTAATTTGGGGGAATGCCGGGCCCCTCCACCGGGTTTCGGTTTCCACTTTAAAACTGTGGGTCCTTCATTTCATCTCAAAAATCCCCCCTACCTTTTTACACATTAGCGTAAGTGCGTATAACCCGAACGGGTAGTAAGACGGTACTACTACTACTACTACTAATAAAATATAAAAATTTTAAAAATTACTTTACAATAGACAAAATCTTTTCACAAAACATTTTTATTTTTAAAGCATTGATTTTTTTTAAACACTTAAAAATGTTTAATTTTTTTAAATAAACCTGTTCATTTGGGTAAACAAAATTTTTCCCCATTTTTAAAAACCCCCCCTCCTACAAAAAAAAAAGTAAAAAAAACCCATTTAAAAAAAATTTGACGTATGAAAAACCCCACTCATACGGGGCATTACCGGGTTTTACTAGTTCACCTAGGCAAAACTTTTTTTTTGCCAACAAGCGTTTCGCGGGTTACTATTTTTACCGGGGAAGTTGTTATTTTGGGTTTCTAAACCCGGAACAACACACAAAGTTTTTAAAGTTAATGAACTTTTTACTTTTACATAAGGGGTTACGTGAACTTTAAATTTTTATCGTGACCCCCAACTTTAAAACTTTTACGTAACTTTCATTTAAAATTGAAAAATAAACTTGTGTGAACAGGATTATCGTAGTGAAAGGTAACAACGGGGGGTTTTTCGAATAAACAAAAATTTGTTTTGAAACTTTTTAAAAAAATTTAATTAAAAAAAACTGCCATTAAAATGAAACCCAAGCAAATTTTTGGTTTTAATAGCTACACTAACGTCATAAGAAGCTTTTTTAATCTAAAGTGTAAACCCAAAAGGTTTTTAAAACCCTTTTTAAAATAAAGGGGAGACCCCCGGGTCAAACCCATACCCAAAATTCCCTCTTTCATTCAAAAAACAAACAAGTTTAAATACAAAAATCCCCGTTTGACGTGGCCCCGCAACAGATTACTTTTTAAACCTAGTTTTTATAACTATAACCACCACCATTTATTGGAATCACTAAAAAATTGGCATTCTGAGGTATGTTTTTTTTTATTTTTCTATTAATTAAAAAAGTTAAACCCCCCCTTTGATGGCAGCAAGGTCAACGCAAATACCCTCGCAGTAGACTAGACTGCCGTGGGTGGGGAAAATAAGGGAAAACTTTTAAAAGCACACTTCCCCAAAAAACAACGGTAAATGAAAAAACGAATAAAAAGAAGTCCTTTTTCTTTATTTTCAAAGCCTTTGGGGAAAGAAATAATTTTACATCAAAAAAATTTTTAACTCGAAAATTTTTATTTTTAAAAAAAGTCGACTTTCAAAGACCCCCTTAAAAACCCAAAAAGTGGTTTTTTTTTGCCAAAGTGCCCGTCTGTGTGTAACTCGGGCTACAGCCAAACTAATTTTTAAACCCAAGGGGTAAAAAAATTGGGATCAAGGGGTTTTTATATGGTCCCCCTGAATTTTGTTTTTTTTTTTGTTTAAATTATATAATCCCACCCTAAATTTAAGGGGAGTTTACTGAATGGCAAAAATAGAAAACATATTTTCTCCAAATTTCCCCTTTAACATTTTGATTAAAAATTTTTTTCTGGACATTGTTCATAATTAAAAACAAGGGTGACAACCTCATTTTCTCAAGAAAATTGCTTTAAAAAGGGTTTTTTTTTAGATGGGGGAAATTTTCCAATTTTCCCTAAATTTTTTCGCAACTAAATTTTGATTTAAAAAATAATTTAACATTTTAAAATTTTAGTGCTATTTAAAAATACCCAAAAAAAAAATTTGAAATATATTTCAAAAAAACAAATCATTTCGAGCTATAAGTAAATATATGTAAACCTACTTTTTTTTTTAATTTAAAGGGCTTTGAAAATAAATTTGATTCTTTTGCTCTTTTGGACAAAGATGTTTCTCTTTTTTAAATTGTTCTGTAAAAATGTTCCAATTTCCCAATCCCCGAGTAACAGTGTATATTATTTTTTCGATCCCTTTTTTGGGGTAAAGTTTTAATAATGTATAGACTAAAAATTTTGTTTCACAAAATCTTAAGGGTTTTTTTTTAAAGCGGGAGGAAAGAAGTGGGGCACCGACCATTTTTTCAAATTTGGTAAAAACGTGGCTTCCCTTTCAAAAAACCCTACATTATCATGAGTTAAAAATTAAAGAGAGGGAGTGTTTTGCTCTAGGGGGGTCGGGAAACGGATTGGCAATTTAAAAGAGAATGGGGTTATCGTTCACAAAGTTTGTAAATCCTCTTTTCACAGTTGGCTTTAAAGTGAGCTTCAAAAGTCTAGGAAAGAGACCGGGAATATACCCAAGGGTTTGGGACCCATCCAAACCATTTCAAGGCCCTGACTTTAAGGGGGAAAGGTTTTACTTGACAAAACCCCAATTTAGGAGGGGGAAATGTCCAGTCCCTTAATGAGTTTAGAAAAAAACCAAACCCCCAAACACTTGTTATAAAAAAAACCCTTTTATTTCATCAAACCCCATTGCTTTTTTTTTTAAAGAGATTACATTTATTAAAAAATTTTAAATACCTTTTTTTGTTTGAATATCAATTAAAATCAACTCCCTTAACCCAATGATGAAGATTTCTGTAAAATTTTTTTATAGTTAAATGAATTAAATTTCGGGGTTAAAAAAAGCAAATGTATGTCTCTTTTTTTTTATTTCCGCTACTTTTGCAATATTTTAAAAGATTTAGGTAAAAACCCGTATTTGTTTTTAATTTAACAACTTTTTCAAAAATTGATTTTTTTAAGACTTGCGTTTGGGGTTTTTTTTTTAAGCACCGCGCCTTAAACCATTTGGGAAAAATGCGCTTTTATACAATATTACAATATTTTAAGGGTTAATAAAGTTATATTTTATAGGAAAGGGAAAGGGGGAAACCCCTTTTGAAAAAAAACCCCAAAAAACCCCTCATTTTACCCAGCCGAATTCGAACCTCGAACTCCCTTTATCAATTTTTAAAAGGGCTACTGCGAAAATACCCCGTTTTGACCCCGGGGGCCACAGAAAACCCATGACTATCGTTAAAGATAATGAAAGGAAGGGAATTTTTAATACCCGAATTAAAAATAAACGAAATTTTTGGTTCCCCCCTTTGTGGTCCCTAGGGGCTCGTTTGGGGTTTTAGCCTGCCCCCCTTCCAGGGGTTTGTCCGCTTAAAAACCTTTCCCTCTGTGTGACTAGAAGCGCCAAAGGGCTGTGTTTTAAATTTGGGTTTTTAAATTTCCCTTTCAAATAGGATCAACTCTTCAAAGCAAAACAAGCGTGATAGCTTTTCCCAAAACTGGGGCTTTTTTTTGTGTAAATGCCCGGGGATGTATTCTTGATTTAAATTTTTAAAGCATCTCCTAAGGGTTTTCCCATTTAACTTTGCTTGGAAACAGTGGCGGGTCGAGTTAAATTAAAATGGGGGCTGCTCCCGAAATTTTTAGCCTTTGGTTTTTAAAAACGGATAAAAGGGGGGAAAAAGGGGGGAAAAAAAAAATGTATAAAAAAAAAATTTTTTCAGGGGCTTGAAAACAAACCTACAAAAATAACCAAAAATTTTTTTCTTACTTAAACTTTAAAATTTTTACAGAACAAACTTGATCTATTCAATTTTTAAAAAAGAATTTATCACATTCAAAAATAGGGACAACGGTTTTAACACAAAAACCCGCTTTAGTAAGAAAAAACTTCCTTTCCCCCATCAAACCAGAGCCACACTGTAAAGCAACATTTCCCCCCTCTAACCCCGGGAGTTTCCCCCTTCCTCCCCCCCCCCCTTCTTAAAGTGCGCCCGGGGCACAAAAGTCAAACACCACACCAATGGCACTGTGAACGCACATTCCATACAAAGGGGTTTTTATATCTTTTTTAAAACTTTGGGGGGCTACGAAGTACTGACAAAAGCTTTTGGGAAAAATTAAAATTGTACTACAAAAAAAGAAAGAATTAAAGAAAAAAAAGGAAACCCTTATATTAAATGTTAAACGATAATATCAATTTGGGAAAAAGGGGGGGCTGCATTCTCAGGCCTATAAAAAACCAACCACCACTTTCTTGTAAAAACCCCTACGAATGTTTTAAAAATGCACTCAATAAAAAGACCCGAGGCACACATTCCCCGGGCCCTCCGAAGTCACATTTTAAACTGTTAGTACAGGGGAAAAATTTTAAAATTTTAAAATCTTTTTAAAATTTTTAAGTATTGTTTTATTTGGGGGACGAAATAATTGATACAAATTTTACCGTTTTATTTTGTAACGCCCTGCTTCGGTGGCCCCATGGTCTAAAACCCCCATCTCATGTTAAACTAACCGCTGATGAGGGGGGATTGAGGTTTGAATCCAATTTAAAGGGGTTTTAAGCAAAGGTTTTCCTAAAGGTTTTCCAAAAATCCCTCCACGCAAATGCGGGTACACTTCCCCCTAAATAAAAACCCCCTTTAAACCATAAAAAACCCTCACGGGAAATTTGGACATAAGGGGAAAAACACAAAAGGGTAGTAAAACTGGAAAAAAAAAAAAGGGCAAATAGATAATAATAAATTTAAAATTTTATCAAACGTGACCGCTGCGGTTACATTACCTGAAATTTTAAAAGAGCCAGGTTTAAAATTATTTTTTTTTCACTGGGGCTTTACTACCTTTTCAGTTATACACATACCTGATTTAAATTCGTAAAAGGGGGGAAGGAAATTTTTCATAGGTAATTTAAATTTGAATTTGTGGGAAAAATAGGAAAAACCCCTTGAGGAAAAATCACCCTCAGTTGGGGCCCGACCGAAATTTGAACCACAATTTACCCTTTAACCCCAGGCCCGTTTAATATGGGGTTGACACCTTAGTCCAGAGGTTTTCCCCCAAAATTTTTTTAGTCCGGGGAATTACTTTTAAGGGGGGAGATTTGTCACGAAATACTATCGTCACCCCTTTTTTTCAATAGCAAAGTATGAACAATTTTTGGGTTTTTAAAAAAGCATTAAACATGTTTTTTAGTTGAAAATTTTATCCTAAAAGCAAAAGCACGAATTAATTTTTTAAATTTTAAAAAAAAGCATAAATTTTGGAAACTAAACTTAATTTGACAACGGGGAAAGGGGTTAAAAATTGGAACTTTTAAAAATAATTTTCCCGGAAAAAACCCCATAAGTATTTTCCCAAAAGGGAACGATATTTTCACTTAGGGACCTACCCTGAGTACTAAACAGAAAGGGGAGCAGCTTTGGTGGGTGGAAGGGGAATTTTTTATGATTAAAGGCAAAACCCATCTGAAATATAATATTTTTTAAAAAGAAAAATGATACATTTTACACCGGGGAAAAAAAAACCCCGGGGGCTTAGGCCTTTTTTACCCAATGTTTTTACCATGAGGGTATCCAGGAGTCGTCCCGGCCCAGTGGGCATTCTTCACTCAAATTTTTTATACTAAATGATTAAAAAAACTGCTGGTTCTTTTAGTAAACCGTTTTTCTACCCATTCGGGTTAAACCGAGAAATGGGGGGACTTTTTATAAAAAAAAATTACACTAGTGTAGTTTAAATTTTTAAGACAAATTAAAATAAATAAAAAAATTTATTATTAAATTTTTGCCCCGTTAACATAAAAAATTTTTCAGTATCAATTTTTTATCAAATTTTGACAAGCAGGCCAAAAAAAATAATAAACGTATATCCAAAATCCCCCCCATCGGATGGGCCACTTGATACACCCCCTTGGTATTTCTTTTAAAAACAAAAGGCACTTAAGGGCCCCAAAATGTCGATCTCCCCCCATTTTGAAATCCCCCCCTCGGGGTTTTTTTAATACACAAACAATTTAATTTTAACTAAAAACCTTTGGGGACTTTTTATCACTATAGAGTTTCTTTTTACACATCAAAGTTTTAATTTTTTTGAATACAATATTATTAAATTTTAAAATTTTTCTGCTCATATTTAAAATATATTTTTAAAAAAATTTGGGATATATTTTAAATTTTTTTCAAACAATTTTCAAGGGGCAAATAAATTTATTGAATAAAATTTAAATTTAAATTAAAAGTAACTTGAACAGGGTTTTTTAAAAAAATACTAAATTTCCCCCTAAAGAAGGAAGTAATTTTTACCAAGCAGCAGTAACCAAACATTCTTTTCATCAACTTCTCATTCAAAAAGATAGCGAAAAACCGGTTTTCCCCGATTTCCCCACACTAGTTCAGGTAAAATTGGCCCAAAAAATCACAGATTTTAACACTGAAAAAATATCTTTTTTTTCCCCACAAATTAAAAAACTATTTTTTTATTTTTTACGGATTTAAAATTTCCCCTTACTTTAAAAATTTTTTGTCCCCCAATTTTATACTGAAATTTTGGCAGCATACTGAAAATTTTCCGACCTGGGGGTTTCCCCCAAAAAAAAAATTAACCCAAATATAAAATTTCCAATATTGATGGTTCAAGGGTTAGGCTGCAAAAAAAAACAACTTGGGACCTCAACTGCAATCAAAACAGTATTTTCAATTTCAGAGTCGTCAGGGGAAAAGTAGAATGAAAATCTGTATCACTTTCTTCATTTCTGCGAGCACTATACTCTTTCCAGGGAAAAACCACCATCTTCCCCCTTTTCTTTTTTGGTTTTTTTTTACCTTTAAGGCCAAATTTTAAAAAAACAAATCAAACCATCAAAATTTTCATTGCAATTTTCACAAGCGGGTTTCAAAGGGCTTTTTGGAAAATTTTTTTATCTGATCAAATTAGACCAAACCATTTGCCCTAAAATTTACTAAGCAAGTTTTTCTTTAACATTATCTTTTTTCATAAATTTTTATTTAGTTTTAAAAAACCAGAACACTTGGGAAAAAATGGGGCCAAGTAAGGGGGAATAAATATTCCCCAAATTTTCACACTTAGGCCTATAAAATTTTTTTTTTAAACCTTAAAATTTAAATTAAAGTTTTAGATACTAAGAAAATTATAGTTTCACTTTAATTTAGCCTAATTTTTTGGGTTTCTTTTTTTCGGATGTCAAACTCAACCTATTCTAAAAAAATAAACATTTTTTTTGAAAAATTAACAATTAAATTATATTTTTGGGGCCAAGGCAGTCCAAAAGAAACCACTATTTTTAAACATATAAATTTAGAATTAAATATTGAGGGTGCGGCAGAAGGGGGCGCGATAATTTTACAGTTTTTATTTGGGACTAATACATAATTTTTTTGCCAAAATAAAAAAAAAAATATTTTTTACAGAAACTACATTTAAACGTAGTTTTTTTGGGGAAAACTAATACCCAAAAGATCTCGAATAAACTGTCAAGGGGGTCCCCGGAAAATTTTTCAAATAATTTTCTTTTTCTTTTTAAAAAATTTTTTACAAAATTCCCGGACACCCTTGACAAAATATTCGAGATCTTTATATTAGCCCTGTGCAAAAAATATTTCTTTATGCTGCAAATGGAAAAAATATTTGATTATTTTTTACCACCCTGACATATATTTCAGATCTGTTTATATTTCATTTGCAAAATTTTTGGAAAAATTTAAAATTCTAAGTATAAACTTTTTCAGTAATTTTCTGAGAAAAGATTTAAAATTTTTTATTTGCTAAAAATGAAAAAATTTTTTCCAAATTACCATTTATTTCCCAATGTAAAACAAACAAATATCAAAATGACCCCCCCCGCAAAAAAAAATATTAAAATCCCAAAAAGTAATTTTAATGAATTATCAAAATAAAAACAAAACAAAAGGGTTTTCCCAGCACCCCACAGTACGCCAATTGCTAGTTTTGAACATTTAAATATCAGAAACCTATAAACGGTTTTTAGGGAATTATAGCTTTCTGCCAATTGATTAAAACAGTCTTTTGCCGAATCCATGAAGCGCTAAAAACATGGGAATTTGGGGAAAAACCCCCCTTTTTTTTGCTTTCACTAAAAAACCGATAATTTTGAGGTAAGGGTTTTTCCCCCTTTTAAATATCTTCTCTGAGCAATGGGCATCCAACAAGAACCCTCAGAAGTCCCGCTGCGTGGGTCACAGTTTTCCCAAGGGGCACAACCACGGCCCACCCCAAAAAATTAAAAAAGCTCCCCCCTAAAGGTAAATTTTTGTATGTCTAACACTTTTGGTTTTATGGTCGAGTCCCCGCCGCCGCTAATAATAGACTTGTTTTTTCCCAAGATTTACAAATAGAGACAAGCGGATGGTCCCCCAATATGGGCATTACCTTTTTTTGACGATGGGGAGTTACATTGGGGAGTCCCCCCCACCGACAAAGGGGGGACAAACACGGGAAAAAATTTTGTCTCTACTTTTTACAAATAAGGAAACCCCAAAATTTAAAAAACCGAACTAATAAACTTGCAGACCTAAACATTTTTATTCAAGTTTCCCGCCTCCGAAGCTACACCAATAAACCCCAAGGGTAAAAAAACGTTCAAAACCTTGGAAAAAAAGATAAAAGAAATTTGGATCGAAAACCCGAAAAAACTGACCAAAGTGGGCCCTTTCCTGCGTTCTTTCCTGACAAAAGAAAATGGAACATTTATTTTGTTTTTTTTTTTAAAATAAAAAAGTTTTCAATTAAAAAAAAATTTTTAAAAACATTTCATTGGGGTTTTAATGCCACTGAAAATTTTTAAAAAAAAATTAACGGTAAAAAAATTTTTCTTGGTTTTTTTACTGTATTTTGAAACAAAAAATTTAAAAGGTAAAACTGTTTTTAATTTGGGCTCAAATTCCCCCCCAGGTTTTTTTTTTTTAAAAGGGAAAATATAACAAAGAAAACCGCAAACCCCGATTTTTTTCTGGGTTTAACTGATTAGGTTTTGGGTTTTTATTCCCTGCATAACTTTTATTAAATAATTTAAAAAGGGACAATTCACATGTCCCTAAGAAAAAAACATCTGTTGGATTGATATTTTTATCTTGTCTTTTTAATAGAAAATACCTCTTTTCCCATTTTCTATTTTGATAATGTCCCCTAAAAAAACTTTAATAAAGTGTTCCAAAAAATTTGAAAAACAACTTTTTAATTTAAAATGTAGACTAACTTTTGAAAAAAAAGAATTAAATAAGTTTAATTATGGTTGTACCAAATTTTTTTTTTGGGGTTTTCGATTTTTATTAAATTTTTACAAATATTATAGCAGACCCTCCCCTTTTTTTTTTAACAAAAACTGAAAATGGGAATAATTTTTCCTCCCTTTTTTTTTTTCAATCAAACAGACGACAAATCATAGAAAAATTTACGTTAAAAAAAAAGAAATTCGTGAAAACTAACACATGGCTACCACAAAGGGATTTTCAAACAAAATGTGAATACATAAAACTAATTAAATTTTCGTATAATTTTTATACTGGGATTTAAATTTTGGGGATATTCTCTCCTCCATTCCATTGGGGGGATTTCATCTCAAAGGTTTTTAATAATTATAACTAAAATTTTTTCCCTTTTCATAACAAGTTAAAGTTAAATCATCCTTTTTTTCGATTATAAACCTACATTTAAAATAAAAGATTTTAACTTTTTGCACACTTTTCGCCCATTAGTTAAAGAATGAATGGAAAATAAACCCCCCCTTTCCTACTTTAAGGGTTGGTGTCACAAAGTAATGGTGGTGGTGGTGGGGGTTGGGGGGTCCAGTTTTTTTGCCGACGGCCCCGGTTTTGGGGCTTTTGAAACCCACCGGGGTTTTACCGTTTTTTTTTCTTCTTTTAAAAGGTTCCCCCCCCCCCCCCAACCTTTTTTTCTATCGAAATATATTTAACCCGCTAAAAAAAACACAAACGAAAATAATCGTTTGTCTATAAGAACATAGGCTACGCCCCCTTTTCGCGAAACAGGCGACAGGAAAGAAGAAAGAGCAAGGGGGTTTGGGTTAAA
Source organism: Timema cristinae (assembly GCA_039000515.1). Taxonomy (NCBI): domain Eukaryota; kingdom Metazoa; phylum Arthropoda; class Insecta; order Phasmatodea; family Timematidae; genus Timema; species Timema cristinae. The sequence goes on from JBCFYV010002234.1 coordinate 31,352, forward strand.
AGGGGGTCCCACGGAAACACGTTTGGGGCGGGCGTTCCCCCCACTTCCCCCTCCTCCCTTCCCGGGAGAGTGAAAGGGAACAATAGCCCCTTTCTTGGAACCAAACTTGTAGTTAAAACCTTTTGATGGATTACAACTCAACACATTTAAAATTTTTCTCTCATTTAAAGTTTTTGTTGATAAATTACCCCCGGAGTTTATTTAAAAATTTCAATTTGGGAAAGGGAACAATTAAAATAATACAAAACACGTGCAAAAAAAAAAATTATGTTAAATAGCTGTGCATTTGGGGTCCTGGGTTTTTTTTTGGGATGAATTTTAAATTTTTTATTTTTTCTTTAAAAATTTTTTATTTTAAATTCCCCCCTTTTGAAAAAAGTAAAAATTTTTATTAGTTTTTGTGAGTAAGATGTTTTTTTTTTTAAAACAATCGTTTTTTTTACAAAGCGAAAAGAAATCCCGAAAAATTTCCCCAAAAAATTTTTATTTACAAAACCCCTTTCGGGGAGCCACGTGGGCTAATGCCTACTTTCATTTTGGGGTAGACTGTCGGGGAAAACGGGTTTTAAACGGGGGCGGGTCCCAGCCAGGTTCACCCTTTGGTTTTTTTTCCCCCAAATGGTTTTTTCCACCATTTCTTCCAAGCAAGTGGGGGGTGCAAAATTCATCTCCCAATTTCAAAATTCCCTAATTCCTAAACCATTAGGTAAAATTAAATACATAGGTCCCGAACCCGGTAGTAAGGGACCGATACCCAATTTTTTTTTTTTTAAAAGTAAATTAAAAAAAGAATCTAAGCCGGTTTTTTTGGGGGCTTTCATTTTCCCAAATTTTTACTCTTTGGGAATAAAATTGGGCCCCCATGGCGAGAATTTCAGGTTAAAATCCCAGCTGGGGTCCTGGGAAAAAGTTTTTTTTTTCTTAAAAAAATTTTTCCCCTAATCTCCCCCCAAAAGGAAATCCGGGGACCTTCCTCTATAAATAGCCAAAAAAATACAAAAAAGGGGAAAACTTCTTCCCAAAATTTAATACATATTTATCGGAAAAAAAATATATTTTGCTTGAATATTTTACTGACCTAAAGGGGCATAGTCAAAAGGTATTCTATCGTTTTTTAGGGAGTTTTGTATTATTTATGAATCAAAAACAAAAACTAAAATTATTTTTTAAATTAAAAATTAAATGATCTAAAAATATTAAATTTTAAAAGGAAAACTACGCGTATAAAAAAATTTTGGGTTAAAACCTATAATTTTTTATCCCCTTAAAACCCAAAATTTTAAACGATCATTTGACACCCCGGATTTGGGATAATAGGGGCTAGATCACATAAAAAAAATCATTAAAAATTCTCTTGGTCGGTGTTTTGTACATATAAAAAACGAAATTCATCAATTAGTCACAAAAAAAAAACAGACAAGTAAAAATTTTTCATTTGGGAAAAAACTACCCTCTGTTTATTTTTATGTTTTTTGCCCAGGGTAATTTTAAAATGAACTTACGAAACAAAATAATTTTAAAAAAACCCCCCGGGAATTACAAAAATGACTTTTTTTCCCAGAACAACCCCAACACCCCCGCCAATTTTTCACAATGAAAAGGGGAAAACCCAAAATTTTTGCGCGATGTTTCCCCCCATGCCACCCAACGAAACCGTCCCTGGGATAAACGCGATACAAAAAGGTAAAAAACTTAAAAATAATATTTCCCCTTCTTAGAAAGCCAACGTTTGCTTTCTTTTTATTATTTCATAGTTTTTTCCAAAAATTTTCAAGTAATAGAGATTTTTTTTATTCAAGGCCTTTTTCAAAAAAATTCGATATTTTTTTTTAAAACAAATAGAAAACCCCGCTTGTGTCTTTTTTTACCGTTAAAGCTTTCGGTTTGTAAATTCCCCCCCGTATCCCCAAAAAAATTTTTAAACCCCAAAGCATAAAGATTTTTTTAAAAAATTTATCTTTATTTGCAAAAAATGGATTTTTTTTAAACCCATTTTTTGGGAAAAAAAGGGGGGGGGGGATTTGTTAATTTCATATTTCTTTCTACATTCCAAGCAAATTCGCTTAAATTACAATAGTTTGGATAGGAATGAAAATAGTAAACATGAGAAGTATTATAATTATTATTAATTTAAAACGCCCATCGACACATCTAGGTCATTAGGGCCTTGAAATATATTAAAAACATAATAAAATCCCAAGGGGAAAGAGATAAAACATTCCCCATCTGAGACACCCCATATGAGTGCTCAAATGAACTCTTGGTATAAATTAAGTGATACACCTGCTAAAAAAAACCACAATGTATCACGCCATAAAAAGACAAAACAAACATATTAAAATATAACACGTTAAAAAAGACAAAAACATGTTAAATTGTAATAAAACCGTTAAAAAAGATCTCAATATAGAGATAAAAATCCAAAAGAACCACTTTATAAAAGTGACTCAAATGGCATTAAAAAGATCCGCCTGGCGTATAAACGGAGTAAAAAAATAACTCCATCCGCACTATCGCGTAATAAAAAACGTAAGTCACCTTTAAAATCAAAAAGCCAGAGGGAAATGGGGGCTAGTTTGCGACATTTCCCACCAAAAGGGAAAGCACACTAAGGGGAGTATCACAAAACCACACACGGAGGTGGATCCCCTTTTAGTAAAAAACTATGGGTCAAAAAAGTATGCCCGACCGGATCCGTCACGTGACCTCCCCCCTTCTAGACTTTCTAAGAAGAGGGCCATCCCCAAAAAAACCCCGGGTCCCGTTTCCCCCCATTTTGTTCTGAGCGGGGGCCCGAGACCCACTGTCGTGCCGGGGGGTGGGGTAAAAACTCCACGCCGAACATAACCCTTTAGATCTAAAAACATAAAAACCCCCAAACTGGCCTCCGGAGGCACCCTTCTGCCCCCTTGGGCTGCCTTCCGCCAGTTCATTTCCTGGAAGACCACGTACCGGGAATCCAGCAAAAGGCGCCGGGGTGCTTAATGAATAAATTTTTTAAAAAATTGGGGTTCGTGAATCATCTGCACGGGGGAAAACCCACGAGAGAGAGGGACAATGCCAACAGAGAAATCAGGGAAAAAAATTTTCCGTGCAGATGAGGACAGAACGGTGACTATTTCGGAAAACCCCAAAACACAAAGTTTTAAAAAATGGCATATAATTCAGCTTAAAAACACTGGTTTCTTTTTGGTAAACCAAATTTAAAATTGGGTCCTTCCACAACAAAAGCACATCCCACCCAAAACTCCCCAAATTTAGAGCCATCATTAAAAGGGGCTCAAATCCGTGAAACGAGTGGAGAGGGCTCATTAAAAATCCTCTCCCAAAACAAAGTTTGGGGGGGCCCCTTTTGGGAACCCGGCAAAAAACAAAATGGGGATTTCGGGGGGCGTATTTTCCCGGGGGAAACTCGAACCCGGTGATGGGGGATAGCCTTGGAAAGGGCAAAAACCCCACTGTCGAAAACAGATAGCATCCGGATCCCAAACCGGGCCTTTTACTTTCGCCCTTTAGTTTTATACAAGACACGGGTTTGGGGGGGAAAAAACAGGGGGGTAAAACAAAATTATTTTGGGATTTCAATCAGTTTCGACACGTAAGATGCCAAAGGGGGTAAGACCGCCGGGGAAGAAAGAGGGGGGTCCCCCGGCTCAGCACAGATGCTACGACCCGGGCCGGGACGAAAAGCACCGTAGCCATCGAATGCCAGCATGGGGGACGCTATCGAGCATCTTTAACGCCGAGGGGCTTGCGGGAAAAATAAAACAAAACTGCCCTAAAACAAGTTTTTATCTTTATAAAAAAGGGTCTATGAGACCAAACAAGGTTTCCCTATCAGCACCCCAAAAAACGACCACTCACAACTTTTAAAATAAATTAAAAAACTTTAATACACCTCGTTTTCCCCGGTCCCTTTGGGTTTTGGGGATCCAAGTTTTTTTAAAAAACGAATAAAAACCCAAAAACCTTACGGCCCCCGGGGGAAGGTTTAAAAAAACTTTTTCATTAAAATATTGGGGGTGGCTGTATTCCACGTAATCTATGGAAGTGGACGACAGTCGTTTTGGGCCGCAGAGAAACGAAAACCCCCTTACGAGATGCCCCCCCAACCATAGATTGTTTTTCCCGCGAGTTGTAAACGGGGCGTTCAGCCCTGTGGAAAACTTTTTATGAACTGCAATAAATTGCGTAGTCATTCCACAAAAGACATTAACCGGGGAAATTTCGTGCAAAGTTGTCCACGTTTCTTTTTTTTGCGAAAAGCGAATAACGTATGCTTAAAATACACCCGAGGCAAATCAAAAAAGACGCCAAGAGGTGCTGTTTATGGAGGAAAGCGTCCCCGAGCTGCTGCCCTCAAGGCGAAAAAGGGTGATCCACCGTGGATCGGTTACGGCGAAAGCCACATTGCATATTGGATAGTAGTTTGGGGGAATTCTAGATACCAAAATAAATCTTTTATTGATCTTTTCTCTAATATTTTGCATACACAACTAGTTAGGCTAATCGGTCTATAACTATTGGCTCTAAATTTATTCCTTGCCACTTTTATATATTGGGATAAACGGTTGTTTTCCTCCACAGTGTTGGGAATTGACGAGATTCCCAAACACAATTGTAAGGTCTAAGAGGAACGCCCGCCCAGCAGGGGACAGTTGGCGCAACATTTCGTAATGGAAAATCGTCAGGGCCAGAAGTTGTTTTGCCCGCCTGGGACGGGGGCATAGGTAAGTTCCCTTTAGTAAAGGGGGATTTATAATCCTCCCCCCGACTTTGGCCAAATCAATAGTAAGGGCGCTCGATGCTGCGCTTATGCACCACGAACTCGTTAGAGTACTCGCAGTGCTAGAAATAGCGGCGAACATCGAGCCCAATACATTGGCGACCTCCATAGGGGAGGAGAAAAAGTGAACCGTTAACATGAGTGCGGGTATATTATAAATGTTTTTTGCTACAAACTACTTTACGAATGTGATCCCAAACCTTGGTTGTGGGAGTGGAAAAGTAAGGGTAAAATAAACTGTCTCCAAGACTCTCTTCTGTTTTCCCTCGAATAATACGGCGAGTTTCTAGCACGTAGAATCCGGAATGACTCCAGATTCTCCGAATAGGAACGTCGTTTAAAGTACGCAGGGCTCTTCGACGGAAAGAAATAGCCATCCGGGCACTCCTCTTCCACCGGGGAACCGACGGTGGCGCGGGTTTGGCGAGGATTTAGGATGGATGCCCTCGCCCCCGTTATGACCGTCGAAGTAAATTGCCCTGCCTTAACATCGACCGTCGGGAGAAGGGGGTTTTCCTCGAATAAGGCGAGCTCGCGGAATTTATCCCAGTTGGCACGTTTAAAGAACCCATTGGGGTTAAACCGTCTGTACGGAGGATTTTGGGATTTTTGAAAGCAGAATTGGAAAGTGATCGCTGCCACAATAGGTCCGAGTGAAGCTCCCAAAGGAAGTGAGCACAATCCCGGGGCAACATAGAGCTAGGTCGATGGCAGAGGAAAACACCCAATTAAAGGTGGAGAAGTGTGCCCTGGGTCCCGGTTTCATTGACACCAGTTTCCCGAGACAAGAATACCTCTCCCTTTCCTCCCCGCGGCGTCTGTAATATTAGACCCCCAAACCAGGTTATGCGCGTTAAAGTCCCCCAAGATGATATAGGGGCGGAAGTTGTATAAAGAGGGCCTCCTTTGTGTCCTCTTGGAAACACGTCACCTGGCGGGAGGTAGATGCAGCAATACGGTTTTCCTCCATAGGGAAAGGGGGACTCTGACAGCGATCACTTGGAGATCAGAACAATATTAATATTCTTATGATATATAGTACTTCGTGCGAATATAGCCACACCTCCGCTAGCCCGATCAAAGAAAGGCTTGTCGGTACGATACCCCATCGTACCCAACGAAGCATCGGGTTGTCCGTTGGGCGGAAGGGTCTCCTGCAAGCACAAGATGGAAGGATGCAGGGAAGAAATTATTAGTTTGATTTCCTCTACACGAGCATAGAAACCCCTACAATTCCATTGTAGTAGCGACATAAGTTATTAGTATGAAATTTAGTTATCCTCGCAATCCATTTTCACTACCTTTAAGAATAAAAATTTGTTGAGGCCCTTTTTAGGCCCTCTTGCCTTTCCCAGTCTCTCCTGTACCTCTCGCTTCAGGAGAGGCTTCGGCTTATCTTGGAGAACTGGGTAGCCGGATCCTTGTTCGAAGGCTTTAAGGCCTTCGACGCTTTTTAATAAAAATTTTTTTCGGCGGTCCCCCTCGCTGGTCCTTTTCAAGGCACCATGGGACTCGCCTTAGCGGCCTCACCTGTTCCGCAACTCGTTCCCCACCTCCGGAAGCCCAGAGGTGGTGTTTAGAGGCTCAACAACGGCCGCCCTTGTTTTAATGGGCCCCGAGGCGGGCCCGGGGGGTTTCCCGAGGCGGCTCGGGGTGTTCCCGAGGTGGGCTCGGGGTGTTTCCTCGAGGTCTCCTCGGTGGTAAAGGGGAGGGGACGATCGTTGCGGCGGTTTGGCCTCCTTTAAAAATTTAGGCGCCACAGAAGTTGGCGCGGAATCAACATAAATGTCTCGAAGAAGACCAATGGCACTGGTCGCGTTGGCACCTTAGCAATAAAACTGCGCAATGGCATTGGACAGTTTTTAAATTTTGACTGACAATCCGGCTATATGAAGTTTGAAAAAACCGGAGCTTGACTTGAAAACGTATTCCTTTCGTGCCTGGGCATATAGATCTTCTTTTCAGATTGTGTATCTCCAGGACTTTCTTCTCTACCTTCCATTTTGGACAGGCCCCCAGACCAGGCGGGAAAGCGGACCCTTGCAGTTGACGCAGGGAATTTTAGGAGACTCGCATGTTTCGTGAGCCTCCTGTCCACAATCCGCACAGGTTGGCTTACCACGGCATCGCAGCTTCGTATGCCCAAAATTCCCGGCACTGAAAACACGCCGAGGGTTAGGGACATACGGCCGGACCCTGAGCACGTGGAAACCCGCTCGGACCTCCTTTGGAAGGGTTGGAGTCGCAAAGGTAAGGATATAAGTGTCATCTTTTTCTCACTGCCGTTCTTTTTCACTACTATGCGGTTACTTCAGTGACATTCTGAGGGGCTAGCTCCTCACAGATTTCCTCAATGCTCACGCAGTCGAGGGCATACAAGTGACCACTCCTTGCAAACATTGAGGAACCTGTGGGGTTTCCACCTTCACCAGTATACGAGACGTATTGCTCAACGGTATTTCTTTAAGAGCCATATTTCCTGATTGTATGTCGGATGTTTTTCTAATAGAATGGTGCCGTCACGAAGTTTTCTTATAGACACACTTGCCTTGGGTGCACCATTTATCGCTCTTTTCGAGGATAAATGGGCTCACCCGTTTCATGTTCTCATCTTCGTCCACTCGAGACATTACCAGGAAGCGGGGCTGGGCCTCACCACCATCCTGGATTTCTTCTAATTGAGGGCTAGAACGGCCTTACTCGTTTCCGCCTCTATCGATATTACGGCCCTGTAGGGGCCGGGCAGTGAGTTGCCCCGCAGGGTTTTGGGAGTACGGGGCCCAGCGGCGACAAAATTATCGGCCATGGCCGTAATTGGGGACAACCTACACAGTACTCGGATCGTAGACCCAGGTGATCCAAGTTGGTACTACCACATATGGCCCTGTTAACTTTCCCGACGAGAGGCTATATACGACGCAAAACATGACAACCTTTGCATATGCATCGCCGAGACAGAGGTCGTCGCAGCAAGTGGGGGTAGGAAAGTGCCAATTTTACGTCCGGGGCCCCCATGAACGCAACCGATCTTTTCCCCAAAATAGGGTACCCGGTTATTGTCATCCCTAAGGCCCTTCTACTAAGGTATTGAACCGCGCACTTTCATTTAGGAGCCAAGGCAGTGGTATCCAATAATAAACAGAGAAGAGCCGTTAGTTGCCAAGGTCGTCAACGAAAGGCCAAAGGGCCTCTGTGCAGGATGAACGGTGGGGAAAGGAAGAAAAAGGTAAGGATAGATAAAGCGAAGGGGGAAGAGTGAAAAAAGGGGAAAGTGAAGGAAAGGAAAATGATGTAAAAGGGAAAAATATAGGGTAGGTTTTCCCACACGAGGGACGTCCTGCACAGAAGCCCTCCCCTTTTAGTCGCCTCTTACGACAAGCAGGGGTTACTGCGGGACTATTCTAAACCCCGTCCCGCAGGGGGGAACATGAGAAGTAATTTACGCGTCTTTTCGTGGCGGGAGAAATATGTAACCATTTAGGAAAAAAAAACCTTCATACACCCGCTGTGGGTTTTTAACCCGGTCTCCCCGCTAACCACCAGTACAGTATTTTTTCGAGACCAAGAGGTTTTCAACCTTCATTCAGTTACGCCTCCCTCATTGGTAAACACTACCTCAAGTATAACAAAATAATTTTTAGATAAATAACTACATTAGTTAAAACTTCTATCTTTAGTAGGCCCTACATGTTACAAAATAAAATTTCTTAAACGAGAATGAAGTACGTTTAACTTATTATGCTTGGCTAAATGTTTAATCTAATATACAGGTTGATTCACTCGGGACAAAACACTTACTATGTGAAATAAAAAAACGAGCGTGGGCGATGTGTACTTCCAACATCTTCTATGAAAAAATTTTTACTTGTCCATGGGCCCCAAAGGGATGTTTTTACATTGTTCAAATGTGACTCTCTATTCATTAGTTAATTAAAGAAAAAAGGTGTTCAGTCCCCAGTGAATCATCCTGTATACTTCACAAAGCCCTTTAGGTAAACTAATACAGTAGAACTTTACTAATTATACATCCTTAATTCGAAATCAACTTAATTAGAATTTTTCGCCCATACCGTGAATCTTGTATAAAACACTTTGCCAAAAAATAGTGAATAGTTTTGAATTTTGTTTTGGTTAATTCGAACTTTTCGTAAGTTGTAATGTACTGTGCATATTCATTTCCGTCTTCTAGTTGCGGCGCCGTGTTTCTATTTTTGGAACAGGGGAAGGGACGTTAGTTAGTACCCTTTTTTCACACCCCTCCCCTCTCCCCCGCCCCCCCCCCCCCCCATAAATTTTTTTTAAAACGTTCAGATTCTGAACTCCGTTGTCAAAGTTGAACCTCTCGAGCAGTTACGTGCGCCCGTTCTTAGTGATTTGGTCGAGCGATATTCTTGTGACGTGCGAGTTTTATTTTGTTTTTTGGTTTTAGATTGTTTTGCACATACTGTACAATAGGGGTGTATGTGTGTGTGTGTATGTGTGTGTGTGTCCAGCCATCCTAAAAATCATTAACTTCGGCCCAAAAGTAGCGGTGATAAAAAAAGTGGAAAAGGGACTTAAAAAGAAATCAAGGATTGCAAAGGCCTTCGGATTCCTAACAAAACTTTAAAAATTGTTGAAAAAAAAATTAGCAGTAAAGATGAGAGTGTACAAGATAGGAAAAGATTAAAAGGACCGAAAAACCCATATGTACACAACTGTGTACTGAACTGGTTCAAACAAGCGCGCAGTGAGCGGTCCTCTTCTTATTTGCTAAAGGCCGAACATTTCGCATCTGCATTAGGAAAAAACAAATTCAAAGCGAGTGCAAGTTGGGTAGATGTATTCAAACAACGAAACGGAATTTTTCTTCAAAGCTGTAATGGTAAAAGTGGTGCGTTGATGTCCTCAGTCGAGCATTGGAAGAAAACTTTAATTAT
>JBCFYV010002235.1:0-40900 GCA_039000515.1 Timema cristinae
GGGGGGGGGGGTGTAATTATTCTAGAAGGGAGCAAAATTATTCCAAGGAGAAAAACTATTTTCATGGGCCAGTGTCACCCCACCAATGATTAATATAAAATGTTTGGACTTAAAGGGAGGAGGCACTATGTATTTTTCTATATGTTAAACAATTTGATAGCACTTAAAAGTATTTAATCACTGCCATTCATTTCCATACAAATTAACTCCAGATAGGCCTAGCTTCTTGAATCATTTAATATTTTAATTTTTTGGGGCTGGTGATTGTTGTGTGATGATGCCCCCTAAGCCTTCCCCAAACTTGTGAGTTGGATATGGCCTTAGACACACATAAAGACAGCCAAATAAAAAGAACAACTGGGGACCTAAAAGTCTGCCCTCCCCCCCTCCCGCCCTTTGTGACTGGACAGTCGCATCCGTAACTCAAGGGAATCTTAGAAAGCCAGAGGAATCTCTGCCTTTCCATCAGCAATTTTTGAACATTCAACGCCTCAAGAAGCTATTTAAATGGTGTTACCTTTATTTGAATCCCATTTTACACTATTTTTTTCTATTTTAAATATTTTCCTTTACCATCTGCCACCCACCCCATCCTTTTTAGAAGTGTTGCGAACACAGCACCCTGACTCTGGGTTGGTTGTAAACACATGTTCTACAGCAATATAAGCATTTTATTCCAGTACATTTCCTCATACTTTGAGCATCTACAAGACTACATCTTTCAATTAAAATCTAGAATTAATCCCAATCAAGATATAGCTCAGTCAACATGTTGATATCCATCATTAATCCAAACCACATTTATCTGCTTACAATATCCATTCTTTTTAATCTAGAACTACCAACGTAGGATTGAAGGAAAATATACATAATGTCACTACTCCCCAAACCGTGGGCAGAAGTATGAGAATAGCTTAGTGGGATGGTAGGTAGTGGCAAATAACTATGGGGTTCGTTTTGATCTTGTTTATTGAACTAGATTAATTACTCTACTAGTGTATAATGTGATGTAGGATTTAGAACTGATTGCATGAGTTTAGAAATACGTCCTTGTTCTATCAATGTCCCTACTCAGCAGTCCATGCCCTGACCTATCCCCTGTTTTATAACTCTAGCAGGTGTGAAACACCACCTGACCCCCCGGCGCTGCGCAACTGTGGATCCTGGACTTGTGAAAGGGATCAGGTGCTATAACTCTAGCAGGTGTGAAACACCACCTGACCACCCGGCGCTGCGCGACTGTGGATCCTGGACTTGTGAAAGGGATCAGATGTCTCCTCCTTACTAAACAGGTACTCAAGTGGTAAGATAGGGTCTCCACAAGTTGCGGTAACTTGGTAGCTGAGTGTGAATAGCACGTCAAACTAACCCCCTAACAGCTGGCGTGCTTTTGTGACCCCCCCCCCCCCCCCCCCCCCCGCTCTTTTCCCTTGAAGGTCTAAAAACTCACTGTTATGTACCAAAAAAGGAGGGTTTCCCCTAAGTTACTAGTTTTGCTAATACTCTATGCTATGCTAATTAGCAAAACAATCTATGATTGTAAAACCATGACCTGGTGCGAATAAATGACAGTTGCCAGTGTGAGTTCTTAGGCTTACGTCATCCTTGCATGCTTTAGTTGGACTAAGGCTGCAGGCTATGGCAATAATAACTGTTCAGCAAAGAATAAAATTACATGAAATATGATTGTTAATATTAACTTTTTTATTTGTTCAAGCTCTAATTTAAACTTCACATCTCTCCAAATGAAAAAATGATCAAACAGATTTTCTGGAACACCTCAAAAATACTTGTGTAGTTCATGCTATTTTTATCAATTTTATTCAACTATGCAGGTAGTTTTTCAAAAGAAATATACTTTTATATATATATATAACTATGACTTGTCTTTAATTTATAATCATGAAAATCATGAAAATTGTTGACGAATTAATTTCTTAAATTTTTTTGATGATTTAAAATTTAAACTATTTGGATGTATACATTTTTCAAGTTCCCCTTGAGTATCAACACAATATTATTTACATATTTTGTATTAATTAAATTAAAGTTTGTTATGTGTGATTACCTACCAATAGCTTATTCAAACATTTAAACTTATGTACTATTATTTCAATTAAAATAGTTCCACATTGTGAGTATGTGGGCCGTATGCAAGAACTTGTCTAAGTGGATGCTCTGTGGACACTAGCGTGGATTTGCATGCGTCATCATAGGTTAAAAGGTAGAGGGTTAGTATGCTTGGGACTACACTATCGGTGCACTAAGCATTCACTAACGTTCTTGCATACCGCCCTGTATCCCTTCATATAGCGTTCCCATGGGAAACTACAAAAGGGAAATTCAACGAGCATGCAAACTATGAGGTATTAGCCCAAGCCATTTGTGCCAGAGTCCATTATTACATATTCTGTCAGCAACGTTATAAAAAAGTAATACCTCTTTTGAATGCTCTTATTCATATTTATTACATTGTACCATAAGAGTGTACATTTCAATGAAACTATTTTGACACCCAAAATTTACTGCGAGCTTGTATAAAACCGTTATGGTACTTAATAAGAATCTTTACAAAGTTCATTATATCTCGAAAGTAATATCAAGATTGTATTAAATTAAGTTCCTTCTCCAGAGAAATTGGACACTTAATATACCCTGAAACAATAAACACACATTGTTTATTAAAATAGAGTGAGAAAACTTATGTTTTACTTAATTTTAAAGAATACAGTTCTAATAATCTTAAAATATTCTATAATTTAAACACTGAGATGATTTTGATATAATTTTTATAAAGTAAATAGCTTAAAAACTATGTTCAAAAATACATTTTTTCATGATTAAATTATGTCTTGATTAGTTTAAATACTCTCAATCCAACCAGTTATGTGTACACCAAAATTGACTGAATTAAATATTAAATTTTTCATGCACAAATCTCATTTGGTAATATATAGACGTAATATGAAAGGTTTCACTCAAAAATAAATAAAAACTTTGTGTCACTAAATAGAATTATGATATTTTATATAGTCTATGTTCTCCTATTTGGGATTAAAATTGGGTGTGAATTCAAACTTGTTGAAACTTTACTCTCAGGAAGTTTGATTTGGTTGAATTATTTATCATACTCCACCGGATGCTCTGTTATGTCCACATGTTGCCCTTGTTACTTTGTTACCATAATGCATTGTGAACATTGCTTCAAGTGTGGTTTTGTTTTTATCGCATCACCGCGTCATACTACCTGTTTGGTCCATACGCATGTGTCCTAATTAAGTCAGTGTGTTCAGGATGAAGAAGGTTGAACTATGAGAGAGTGTAACTGGTTTTTTTTTTTGTGTTTTTTTTTTGCAGAGTGGAAAACCTGTTCGGGAAAATCACTCATTGTAGACCCGAAAGGGCTTCGAACCCCAATCTTTCTATATTTAGTCCAGTCTATTCCAAGAATGACTCCTTATACCATTCAGCCACCAAAGTGAGTGCTTTATGTGTTACTAAAGGATTTGCTCTTAAGTGAGCAACCTTATGGAACGTTGAAATTAATTACAGACGTTCAGCGGTTTCCCAATAGCTTAGTTGTGTTTTTTTATTTAAAAACATGGTTTACCACAACAATAAATTTAAATATATTAACAGTACCATAATTACATTACAAATTTAAATAGAATAGTTAAAAAAATGTTTATGTGAAAAGGGCTAGCTCAATTTCAATAACGTTTTACACAAACTGATGCAGATATTTGGTTATATTGAAAGGTTAAGTAAACTCAAAGCGATCATTTGTTGATATGGTTACAATATTAATTTGTAATTTTTTTCCCCACTGCGTCTTAATACCCATCTGGAACATGCGCATTTTAGCTACACCAACGGGGTTGGAAGGATTAAGTTAAAATTTATAGGAAATGTACTCACATTTGTATAGAGGGAGGGTGTGAAACCATTTACCCTCATAATAGCCATGTGTTATTATAAGCCTAACCTCTGTATCACCGATAATCCTGACTAGGATATAATGACGCTACCCATTGGTGCGAGTAATTCTGATTGATTTAAGTATTATTTTTGTGGCTTTGAATCGTGGGGGTTGCTATTCTCATAAGATTTACGACGGTGTGAGAATCTTTACCATCAGATAAAGCGACCTTTAAGCCACTAATAGCTTTTCTTACCATGATTGACCGGAAGAACTAGCCTGGCTTGAAGACTTAGCCCCACTGTTACGTCCACCTCCACATTTGGAGCATGAGCTCCCACCACCTCCTCCCTGATGGCCCCCTGCAGGGGCTGATGGAGTTGCGTAACTATCTCCACACGTGCTACACATTCCTCCTCTTTTCACACGACTGCCATCAGCCTGTGTTTCCTCTATCATGACCACCTCATGTGTTTGGCCATTTGAATCTGCACATAAACAATATTTGACATTGATGATTACTAACACTTATTAATATAATCCAGTGAATTTCATCAATCACAAAACATGATAAAATTTCGTTTTTGATAGGACTCAATCTTACCTAGGAAAGTTTGAAAAACCTCAAACTTATCTAAAACTCTCCGCAAATAAACATTTAATATGTAATTCATGGAGTACGCTTAGCAGACACACACACACACACACACACACACACACACATATATATATATATATATATATATATATATATATATATATATATATATATATATATATATGCACACATTTCGAACACTTGCGATTTAGTCTGATACACTGACCGAAGCTGAACTACCTCTTCAAATATTACCTGACAAATCAATGTAAACAGTTGTAGCTTCTTCCTAATGAAATATGAGCTAGGTCTAGACTGGAATTTATTTAATCAACTAAAAAAAATCGTGTTACCTTTTTTTAAATATTTTATTTAGGAATGACAACTTTTATAGAGTTGGGTATAAGCTATTTTCGAAATGCATTGAGCATAAGAGATAGTCGAATATTAAAGTGGATGTAACCCGAGTAGCACAAAGACGTGGTTAAAAGTTTTAATGAAATTATTACTAAATTCTTTATTTATACATGTAGCTTGTATTAATCACATCTTGTGAATGTGTGGAATGCCAGGCCTCCACCGTGGTTTGGATTCCACGTTAAACTGTAGGTCCTTCATTTCATCTCACAATCACTCTACCATTACACATTCGCGTAAGTACGTACAACCCGAATGGTTAGTAAGATGCGGTGCAAATAATAATAGTAATAATAATAATATACATGTAGCTGTATAATTAAATTATTGTGTATTGGAAATGATTGCCAGAAGTGAGTTTTGCTCAAGGTTAATCTAGTAACAGATCATATTATTTAATAAGAATGTAAACACTGTATTTAAAATATCTATATACAGTATACTTATTTACTACAATCAATTTCACAGTGGAGGAAAGGCTGGGTCTGGTATTGTCCGCTCTTGGGCTGAGCGAGTGCCTCTTCTCACGTGGCGGTGCGGATCAGACCGAATGCTCTCCCGATGGAAGAGTGTCGAGCCGGTCCCAAGATACTTGCCAAATATTGGGCAATTAGCAAGTGGGTCTCCCACACACATTGCAAGTATCATGAGGGCAGTACTGTGACAAGTACTGGTCCAAATGATGCCGGCTCTCTCACACCTACACCACTGGCGTTGTTCTCTCTTTGTGCTCACGAATAGAAGGTGACCATTGCTTGGCGATGAATGGCCGATGTTCTCCAAATACTGTGGGGGCACTTGTGACAAGAAAGCAACATTGGATGGCTGGTGAGTAAGGGAGAATGCGGCATACGAGGACACATTACCATTTCTGAGATGGTGTGATAGATATGGTGATGTGAGGTGTGGAGGATGGGGGAAGGCGCACCTGGGTGAGAAGTGGAGGGGGGACTTATATTTTTTTGGTGCGGCTTTCTGCTACACGAGGGAGGTGGGGAGGTGGAGAGGGGATGACTGAGATGAGTGAGGGGGAGTTTTATTTTTTTGGTGCGGTATTCTGTGACTCATTTGCATAATCGGTTGGGAGGGGGGATGAGAAGGGTTGGAGCACTCGATGTCGTGAGGGAGTGGAGCACCTGGTTTTTTTCTTATACCTTCGTTAAACATGGTGCAGATACGGGGACACATGAGAGATGAGAGGTAGAGGGGTGAGGTTGTGTGGAGCAGCTCTGGTTTTTTTGGTGCAGATACGAAGACACATTAGCGGATGCTGCGTGAGGTGGGGGGATGGCTGAGAGATGTAATGGAGGGTTTAGTTGTGAGGTGTGGGGGGCTGACTGAGAGGGGAGACTTATACGGGGACAGGGATGAGAAGGGTTGTCTCTCGCACGGCCTGGGTGTTTTTTCTCTCTCTCTTTCATCGTCGTGATGTAGTAGGGTTTGGGAGGGTAGCTTATGGACCTCGAACCCTGGGATATGACAAGTATATTCTCTCTATCTCTCTCAAACCCTGATGGTCAGTCCTAGCAAAGATTGGGAAAGTTCAAACAATCTTAATTACCTTTAAATAAGGCTGGATTATTAATTACCTTTAAATGAGGTAGGATTATGAAGAAGCTAACAATTTTTTTCTAAAAAATCAGTTACTTCATTTGAATATTGAATTAGGCAAAGTTCAAACAATCTTCCTTAAAACAAAGTTCGATCATTAATTACCTTAAAAACACAAAGCCCATTTATTACCTTTTAACCACAGTTCAAACAATCTTAATTACCTTTAAACGAATTACCTTTAAATGAGGCAGGATTATTAATTGCCTTTAAATGAGGTGGGATTATGAAGAAGTTAACAATAATTTTCTAAAAAATCAGTTTCTTCATTTGAATATTGAATTTGCCAAAGTTCAAACAATCTTAATTACCTCTGAGATCCAGCGCTATCATACATCACATTACAACAATGTCATACATCACATTACAACACTATCATGCATCACATTACAACGCTATCATACAACGCTATCATACATCACATTACAACACTATCATACATCACATTACAACAATATCATACATCACATTAAAGTGCTATCATACATCACATTACAACACTATCATACATCACATTAAAACACTATCATACATTACATTACAACGCTATCATACATCACATTACAGTACTATCATACATCACATTACAACACTATCATACATCACATTACAACACTATCATACATTACATTACAACTCTATCATACATAACATTACAACACTATCATACATCACATTACAACAATATCATACATCACTTTACAACAATATCATACATAAAATTAAAGTGCCATCATACATCACATTACAACACTATCATACATCAAATTACAACACTATCATACATCACATTACAACACTATCATACATCACATTACAACACTATCATACATTACATTACAACACTATCATACATCACATTACAACACTATCATACATCACATTACAGTAGTATCATACATCACATTACAACACTATCATACGTCAGATTACAGTACTATCATACATCACAATTACAACACTATCATACATCACATTACAACTATATCATACGTCACATTACAGTACTAGCATACATCACATTACAACACTATCATACATCACATTACAACACTATCATACATCACATTACAACCCTATCATACATCACATTACAACACTATCATGCTACACATTACAACAATATCATACATCACATTAAAGTGGCATCATACATCACATTACAACACTATCATGCATCACATTACAACACTATCATACATCACATTACAACACTATCATACGTCACATTACAACATTATCATACATCACATTACAACACTATCATACATCACATTACAACACTATCATACATCACATTACAACACTATCATACATCACATTACAACAATATCATACATCACATTAAAGTACTATTATACATCACATTACAACACTATCATACATCACATTACAACACTATCATACATTACATTACAACACTATCATACATCACATTACAACACTATCATACATCATATTACAACACTATCATACATCACTTTACAACAATATCATACATTACATTACAACACTATCATACATCACATTACAGTACTATCATACATCACATTACAACACTATCATACATCACATTACAACACTATCATACATCACATTACAACACTATCATACATCACATTACAGTACTATCATACATCACATTACAACACTATCATACATCACTTTACAACACTATCATACATCACATTACAACACTATCATACATCACATTACAACACTATCATACATCACATTACAACACTATCATACATCACATTACAACAATATCATACATCACATTAAAGTACTATTATACATCACATTACAACACTATCATACATCACATTACAACACTATCATACATTACATTACAACACTATCATACATCACATTACAACACTATCATACATCATATTACAACACTATCATACATCACTTTACAACAATATCATACATTACATTACAACACTATCATACATCACATTACAGTACTATCATACATCACATTACAACACTATCATACATCACATTACAACACTATCATACATCACATTACAACACTATCATACATCACATTACAGTACTATCATACATCACATTACAACACTATCATACATCACTTTACAACACTATCATACATCACATTACAACACTATCATACATCACATTACAACACTATCATACATCACATTACAACAATATCATACATCACATTAAAGTACTATCATACATCACATTACAACACTATCATACATCACATTAAAGTACTATCATACATCACATTAAAGTACTATTTGTATGTTTTCAATCCTTAGTCCTGCTCAAGATGATTGCCAAACATCCTGATGGTCTGACTTCAATCCTCACACCTGGTAAAAAGGTTAAATATCTTCGGTATGTTTTCAATCCTTAGTCCTGCTCAAGATGATTACCAAACATACAGATGGTCTGACCTCAATCCTCACTCCCTAGTATATTCTTTGTATTACATTGATACATATATTCAGTACAAAATTCTCTCTCTCAAAGATTCTTTCATGCATAGTCTTAGTCTTTCAACATACACATATATATAGTCTTTTCAACACGTGCACGACCGGTTCTGTGGTGACGGTGAGCCTCGAACCATGAGGGATCGGGTTTCAATCCCTCTCTCTATCTCTCTCAAACCTTGATGGTCTGACTTCAATCCTCACTCTTGGTAAAAAGATTAGGAATTAAGGTTAAATATCTTCTGTATGTTTTCAATCCTTACTCCTGACAAGTATTATTCTCTCTCCCTCTCTCTCTCTCAAACGCGGATAGTCTGACTTCAATCCTCACTCCTGGTAAAAAGGTTAAATATCTTCTGTATGTTTTTAATCCTTACTCCTGACAAGTATTATTCTCTCTCTCTCTCTCTCCCTCTCTCAGGATGATTGCCAAAACACCCTGATGGTCTAACTTCAATCCTCAGTCCTGACAAAGATCGGGAATTAAGGTTAAATATCTTCTGTATGTTTTCAATCCTTACTCCTGACAAGTATTATTCTCTCTCTCTCTCTTTCTCAGGATGATTGCCAAAACACCCAGATGGTCTGACTTCAATCCTCAGTCCTGACAAAGATTAGGAATTAATGTTAAATATCTTCTGTATGTTTTTCAATCCTTACTCCTGACAAGTATTATTCTCTCTCTCTCTCTCTCTCTCTCTCAAGATGATTGCCAAAACACCCTGATGGTCTGACTTCAATCCTCAGTCCTGACAAAGATCGAGAATTAAGGTTAAATATCTTCTGTATGTTTTCAATCCTTAGTCCTGACAAGTATTATTCTCTCTCACTCTCTCTCTCTCTCAAGATGATTGCCAAAACACCCTGATGGTCTGACTTCAATCCTCACTCATGGTAAAACAATTAAGAATTAAGGTTAAATATCTTCTGTATGTTTTCAATCCTTACTCCCGACAAGTATTATTCTCTCTCTCTCTCTCAAACGCTGATGATCTGACTTCACAATCCTTAGTCCTACTCGAGATGATTGCCAAACATGCCGATGGTCTGACTTCAATCCTCACTCCTGGTAAAAAGGTTAAATATGTTCTGTACGTTTTCAATCCTTTGTCCTGCTCAAGACGATTACCAAACATCCCTGATGGTTTGACTTCAATCCTCGCTCCTGGTAAAAAGGTTAAATATCTTCTGTATGTTTTCAATCCTTAGTCCTGCTCAAGATGATTGCCAAACATCCTGATGGTCTGACTTCCATCCTCACAACTGGTAAAAAGATTATATATCTTCGGTATGTTTTCAATCCTTAGTCCTGCTCAAGATGATTACCAAACATCCTGATGGTCTGACCTCAATCCTCACTCCCTAGTATATTCTTAGTATTACATTGATACATATATTCAGTACAAAATTCTCTCTCTCAAAGATTCTTTCATGCATAGTCTTAGTCTTTCAACATACACATACATATAGTCTTTTTAACACGTGCACGACCGGTTCTGTGGTGACGGCGAGCCTCGAACCATGAACGATCGGGTTTCAATCCCTCTCTCTCTCTCTCAAACGTTGATGGTCTGACTTCAATCCTCACTCATGGTAAAAAGATTAGGAATTAAGGTTAAATATCTTCTGGATGTTTTCAATCCTTACTCCTGACAAGTATTATTCTCTCTCTCTCTCTCAAACGCGGATAGTCTGACTTCAATCCTCACTCCTGGTAAAAATGTTAAATATCTTCTGTATGTTTTCAATCCTTACTCCTGACAAGTATTATTCTCTCTCTCTCTCCCTCTCTCAGAATGATTGCTAAACCACGCTGATTGTCTGACTTCAATCCTCAGTCCTGACAAACATCGGGAATTAAGGTTAAATATCTTCTGTATGTTTTCAATCCTTACTCCTGACAAATATTATTCTCTCTCTCTCTCTCTCTCTCTCAGGATGATTGCCAAAACACCCTGATGGTCTGACTTCAATCCTCAGTCCTGACAAAGATTAGGAATTAATGTTAAATATCTTCTGTATGTTTTTCAATCCTTACTCCTGACAAGTATTATTCCTCTCTGTCTCTCTTTCTCTCTCTCTCTCTCAAGATGATTGCCAAAACACTCTGATGGTCTGACTTCAATCCTCAGTCCTGAAAAAGATCGGGAATTAAGGTTAAATATCTTCTGTATGTTTTCAATCCTTATTCCTGACAAGTATTATTCTCTCTCTCTCAAGATGATTGCCAAAACACCCTGATGGTCTGACTTCAATCCTCACTCATGGTAAAAAGATTAGCAATTAAGGTTAAATATCTTCTGTATGTTTTCAATCCTTACTCCCGACAAGTATTATTCTCTCTCTCTCCCTCTCTCTTTCTCTCTCTCTCTCTCAAACGCTGATGATCTGACTTCACAATCCTTAGTCCTACTCGAGATGATTGCCAAACATGCCGATCGTCTGACTTCAATCCTCGCTCCTGGTAAAAAGGTTAAATATCTTCTGTACGTTTTCAATCCTTTGTCCTGCTCAAGACGATTACAAAACATCCCTGATGGTCTGACTTCAGTCCTCGCTCCTTGTAAATAAGGTTAAATATCTTCTGTATGTTATCAATCCTTAGTCCTGCTCAAGATGATTGCCAAACATCCTGATGGTCTGACTTCAATCCTCACACTTGGTAAAAAGGTTAAATATCTTCTGTATGTTTTCAATCCTTATTCCTGCTCAAGATGATTGACAAACATCCTGATGGTCTGACTTCAATCCTCACTCCTGGTAAAAAGGTTAAATATCTTCTGTATGTTTTCAATCCTTAGTCCTGCTCAAGATGATTGCCAAACATCCTGATGGCCTGACTTCAATCCTCACTCCTGGTAAAAGGGTTAAATATCTACTGTATGTTGAGGTGTAGGATTGGTGCTGACGAGCCTCGAACCATGAGGGATCGGGTTTCAATCCCTCTCTCTCAAACCCTGATGGTCTGACTTCAATCCTAATCTATATCAATATTCATTTAATTGTTTACAGGTTAAATGAGTTTAAAAAGAATTGTTCCTCGAACTCTATAGGATCAGGTTTCAATCCCTCTCTCTTTCTCTCTCTCTCTCTGTCTCTCTCTTTCTCTATTTAAGTAATAATCATTAAAAGTTAATTACATTAATTATTAATTCTTTTACAAAATTCATACGTTTAAAATTTAATTATATTAAACATTTATTTCCAATCATCATTAATTCTTTTACAAGATTCACACATTTAAATTTAATTACGCTTAATCTGCATCTCGTAAGACCAAAGTTAATAATCTTACAGGTTAAAAATATCATTGAATTGTTTAATAGTTTTTAAAAAAAACACCTACTTGAGTCGTTTTTGAAATGAGTTTAAACACACTTTTCTTCCACCCTCGGTCAGCGAGTTTCTCTCTGGGAGGCGTTGATCCTAACAGGGGTTCACCTGCACCTGGCTCGCCTCATATGGTAGCTTCCCTTCCTGTCTTTGGGTTAGCACATTTTCATAGAGATGGGACGGTAGGTCTACCCTTTATTGATAAACATCGCTATGCAGTTTCTTGACGAAGAATACCTGAACGGGAATCGTTCTGCACGAGTCTCCGAAAAATGGGGTGAGGGAAGGGTACAGCTCCTGAATTATAACGTCGTCTCTCGCTCGACATAAGAACCCCTCGGTCTTTTATCTAAACATATATTTCCAGATTCTAACAGTATTTGAAGCGAGGACAATACGGTTTCCTTCCCTCATCTAGGATATCCCAATCATTAAAAGTTAGATGCGAGCAAAGTTATAATCAGAAATTCTTTTACAAGATTCATACATTTAAGTAACTTAAGTCAATAGTCATTGAATTGTTTACAGGTTAAATGAGTTTAAAAAGAATTGTTTACATCATTAAGTAACAATACAAGGTTCGAACCTCACTCCCAGGATAATCGTGCTTAATCTACACCTCGTAAGACCTAAGTTAATAATCTTTAAAAAGATTTGTTTACATCATTAACTAACAATACAAGGTTCGAACCTCACTCCCAGGATAATTGTGCTTAATCTACTCCTCGTAAGACCTAAGTTAATAATCTTTAAAAAGATTTGTTTACATCATTAACTAACAATACAAGGTTCGAACATCACTCCCAGGATAATTATGCTTAATCTACGTCTCGTAAGACCTAAGTTAATAATCTTTAAAAAGATTTGTTTACATCATTAACTAACAATACAAGGTTCGAACCTCACTCCCAGTATAATTGTGCTTAATCTACTCCTCGTAAGACCTAAGCCAATAATCATTGAATTGTTTTCAGGTTAAATGTAGATATTTTTTGAAAACGAAGTCTTTCAAAGATTCTTTCTCACATGGCCTTAGTCTTTCAAGGGTTTACATCATTTCAGTTACTTCATTTGAATATTGAATTAGCCAAAGTTCAAACAATCTTAATTACCTTTAAATGAGGCTGGATTATGAAGAAGTTAACAATTTTTTCTAAAAAATCAGTTACTTCATTAGAATATTAAATTAACCAAAGTTCAAACAATCTTAATTACCATTAAATGAACTACCTTTAAATGAGGATGTAACAAGGAGATTGGTTAAATACACTCACTTCAACTCCTCCCCTAGTAGGATCGTAAAAGTTCTGCATGTGTAGATTTTAACCATTCCTAAATCAGTTACTTCATTTGAACATTGAATTAGCCAAGATAATAAATGACTGAACTAAGGTAATTAATATTAACTAAGCTAACGCCTTTAAACTTTGATGAGCATGATGATAAATAATAGTTTAGTGAGTATAGTAAAAGATATAATGTTTAGATATCGTAGATGAAAGTTAAAATTGATTTGAACTGTACTTTGTGTCTAATAAATCTTAAGCGTTAAGCTGGTTCGAACCTTTTATTGTCAGTTAATGATGTAAACAAATATTTTTAAAGATTTTTAAAGATTGTTAACTTATACCACAGAACTAACATTATACCATCATCATACGCGCTACCGGGGTAACTGGTGGTCTAGGGGTAAGGTGTCGGACTTCTATGCTGGCGGCCAGGGTTCGATCCTCGGTCCCGGCACAGATTTATCTGATTACCAAATCCTTCCTTTACCTCTGACAAGACATCTTGTGAATGTGACGAATGCCAGGCTTACACCGTGGTTCGGATTCCACGTTAAACTGTAGGTCCTTCATTTCATCTCGCAATCACCCTGCCATTATACATTAGCGTAATTAAGACGTGGTGCTAATAATAATAATATTGCTAATATAGTATTACCAATCGAATAAAAATGACTTGCCAAAAGGTTATCATTAGTGACTTTCAGCCAATGCTTGCAATGAAGAACCCTCTGTCACCTACACTCCTATTGTATACGAGCTTTAGTAACTTTTTTAAGCTGTCATCAATGTTGTAAGAAATATGGTGTGTAAAGAGGGACGTAAACAAAACATATCTGGCTTATAATAAAGTGTATATAGTTTTATTACAAGTATTTATTCCTCTGAAAACAATGTTTTGATAATCATGACGTAGTAGCAATATGGACAAGAATTTTGCTGTATATAAAATTCTTATTCAACTTTGACCTGGAAGGTTGGGACTCAGCTCATGCTCTTACCACTGAGCTATCCAGGATTCGCCCCGTGCCCATGGTGAATGACCATATTTTAAGGCAGAATCATTGATGGACGGGTGGAAGTCTTCAGCTTATAAACATGTGATTATATGGCTTATAAGCCATCAGACAATGCAGCCACCTGCGTCTCGGTAGTTGGCATTATGTAGCCAATTGATACAATTATGGGTAGTTAGACTCAGTATAAATGAGAATAATACTTGTCAGGACTAAGGATTGAAAACATACAGAAGATATTTAACTTTGGTCAGGACTGAGGATTGAAGTCAGACCATCAGGGTGTTTTGGCAATCATCTTGAGAGAGAGAGAATAATACTTGTCAGGACTAAGGATTGAAAACATACAGAAGATATTTAACCTTATTTCGTAATCTTTGGTCAGGACTGAAGATTGAAGTCAGACCATCAGGATGTTTTGGCAATCATCTTGAGAGAGAGAGAGAATAATACTTGTCAGGACTAAGGATTGAAAACATGCAGAAGATATTTAACCTTTGGTCAGGACTGAGGATTGAAGTCAGACCATCAGGCTGTTTTGGCAATCATCTTGAGAGAGAGAGAGAGAATAATACTGGTCAGGACTAAGGATTGAAAACATAGAGAAGATATTTAACCTTTGGTCAGGACTGAGGATTGAAGTCAGACCATCAGGGTGTTTTGGCAATCATCGAGAGAGAGAGAGAGAATAATACTTGTCAGGACTAAGGATTGAAAACATACAGAAGATATTTAACCTTTGGTCAGGACTGAGGATTGAAGTCAGACCATCAGAGTGTTTTGCTAATCATCTTGAGAGAGAGAGAGAGAATAATACTTGTCAGGACTAAGGATTGAAAACATACAGAAGATATTTAACCTTTGGTCAGGACTGAGGATTGAAGTCAGACCATCAGGGTGTTTTGGTAATCATCTTGAGAGAGAGAGAGATAGAGAGAGAGAGAGAATAATACTTGTCAGGACTAAGGATTGAAAACATACAAAATATATTTAACCTTTGGTCAGGACTGAGGATTGAAGTAAGACCATCAGGGTGTTTTGGCAATCATCTTGAGAGAGAGAGAGAGAATAATACTTGTCAGGACTAAGGATTTAAAACATACAGAAGATATTTAACCTTTGGTCAGGACGGAGGAATGAAGTCAGACCATCAGAGTGTTTTGGTAATCATCTTGAGAGAGAGAGAGAGAGAGAGAGAGATAATAATACTTGTCAGGACTAAGGATTGAAAACATACAGAAGATATTTAACCTTTGGTCAGGACTGAGGATTGAAGTCAGACCATCAGAGTGTTTTGGTAATCATCTTGAGAGAGAGAGAGAGAGAATAATACTTGTCAGGACTAAGGATTGAAAACATACAGAAGATATTTAACCTTTGGTCAGGACTGAGGATTGAAGTCAGACCATCAGGGTGTTTTGGTAATCATCTTGAGAGAGAGAATAATACTTGTCTGGACTAAGGATTGAAAACATACAGAAGATATTTAACCTTTGGTCAGGACTGAGGATTGAAGTCAGACCATCAGGGTGTTTTGGCAATCATCTTGAGAGAGAGAGAGAGAGAGAGAGAATAATACTTGTCAGGACTAAGGATTGAAAACATACAGAATATATTTAACCCTTGGTCAGGAATGAGGATTGAAGTCAGACCATCAGAGTGTCTTGGTAATCATCTTGAGAGAGAGAGAGAATAATACTTGTCAGGACTAAGGATTGAAAACATACAGAAGATATTTAACCTTAATTCGTAATCTTTGGTCAGGACTGAGGATTGAAGTCAGATCATCAGGGTGTTTTGGTAATCATTTCGAGAGAGAGAGAGAGAGAATAATACTTGACAGGACTAAGGATTGAAAAACATACAGAAGATATTTAACCTTAACTCGTAATCTTTTGTAAGGACTGAGAATTGAAGTCAGACCATCAGGGTTTGAGAGATAGGGATTGAAACCCGATCCATCATGGTTCGAGGCTCGCCGTCACCACAGAACCGGTCGTGCGCGTGTTGAAAGACTAAGACTTTGAGAGAGAGAGAGAGAGAATTATGTACTGAACATATGTATCAATGGGTGAATCAGATAATATATTTCTCGTATACCTTGACTGTTATGAGAATATATGGCTCTTTCAAGTGCAGCTGCCACACCTGAGACCACCTGTGCGACCGCTCGTTACATCTTGCTTGCTCCGCCAGCCTCTACTCCCATCTACATACTATAGCCCTACGTCACACTGTTGAAAGAGAGAGAACCCTGACCCCTCACCTCTCTCTGTCTGATGAGAGAGAGGGAGAACCCTGACTCATCACCTTTCTCTGTCATCCGTATGCTAGAGAACCTGGATCCTCACCTTTAAATGGGGTAGGGTTATTAAGAAGTTATCAATATTTTTTCTAAAAAATCAGTTACTTCATTTGAATATTGAATTAGCCAAAGTTCAAACAATCTTAAACATTTATTTTCTACGGATGCATAGAACTTTCATCCTGTAAAGGAATACTAGGCTGATTTTTGTATGAGTACCGATTCACAGTCGCGGCTCTTAACCTCTTTTTTAACGTGCAACATATGTCAATTAACTCTGTGATACAGTCAGCTAGGTATGGTAAATTTACACAAACATTATTGCACGTGGATCATTTATGATTAAACACTAATGGAGATAAAGAGTTAATAGAAGTTCCTAATACTGAATATTGTTGAAATAATAAATGATATTTGGATAAAAACTGTAAGTAGTTAGTGTGCGACATTGTCCCATCGATAATTATTCATAATTTGACGTATGAGAGTATGTAATTGACGTTTCAATGACGTATGTCGTGTTTAGATTGACGTTTTCAATGACGTATGTCGGGTATAGACCCGCCCTGAGCCATCAACTGTAATAATGCCGTATGGTCTAACTAAAATATTGGTATGCTAGTGAGGTTTCAATTGACGTCACATTGACGTCACAGGATTAAGACGTCTTCAAATTTAATGAATTATTATTTGTGTGAGCATTAACCATCACTACTTGCCATGTTTTTTTTATTTGGAAAACCTGTATTTTAGACATTGATAGGACATTGACTTAAGTATTAATGGACGTATTTAAATATTTTTATATGACGTATAAGGGTGACATCATTGAATTAATATTTAATGATTCCGCAGGAGTATGTGCTGAACGACAGTGTGTAAAAAAAAAGAATTGAATTAAATTAAATTATAATTTTATGTGTTGATAAATAAGTCTCAACGTACAATGTATGTATTTGCTAGTCTTCAATCCAAAAGTAGGTTGAAAGAAACTTGTTTCATTGCGCTATCATCCGGATAGAGAAGTAATATACGAACCCAACATCATATTCATTTGGTTGGTATGTTTAACAACGACACCAAATTTAGATATCTTACGTAAAGTGAGTGACATTTTCATGTATATAGTGTAACTAACAATTCTCTACTCATTCTGTTTTATGACTAAAATATATCAATTAAACAGTTGGAAAACGCAGAAATATGTGGTAAACGAAAATGTGTAAAAAAAAAGAATTGAATTAAATAAAATTATAATTTTAGATAAATAAATCTCAACTGACAATGTATGTAAGAAATGAATTAAATAAAATTATAATTTTAGATAAATTAATCTCAACTGACAATGTATGTATTTGGTAGTCTTCAATCTAAAAGTAGGTTGAAAGAAACTTGTTTCATTGCGCTATCATCCGGATAGAGAAGTAATATACGAACCCAACATCATATTCATTTGTTTGGTATGTTTAACAACGACACCAAATTTAGATATCTTATGTAAAGTGAGTGACATTTTCATGTATATAGTGTAACTAACAATTCTCTACTCATTCTGTTTTATGACTAAAATATATCAATTAAACAGTTGGAAAATTTCCCTCTCAGATGAGTTCGTATTCACTGTATAGCTAACTAAAAACAAGCTTGTTTTTGCACGCATTGAATAACTCCACTTTCAAACTTTCAAACGGTTTTTTTTTTAAATGATGACATAATTAAAAGGTTGGCTCTGATCGCTTTAAAAGCGGGCCAAAATCATTTCGTTCATACAATTGAAGTTTGAAGGTGAACAGGACCAGCTCCATCTTAATACACAGTTATGAAGGTAAGCTACATTTTATTTTAATATTTCAGTTTTGAAGATAATATACATTTTAGTTTAAATATGATTTGTAGAAAATCTACCTCTTTGTGTAATCAGTTTAAATGTTTAGTTTAATGATATTTAAAACAATTGAAATAAATAGACATTTTCAGTTATGAAAACTTTACTTTGAGAATACATTCTTACAAAAATTAACAGAATACCTGATTAAAATCTATTTTAATATCTTGTAGATATTAAAATCTATTTTAATATCTTGTAGATATGTTTTTAAATACAATAATCAATAAAATGATTTGTAGAAAATCCACCTCTGAATGTTATCAGTTTAAATGTTTAGTTTAATGATATATATATCAAATTAAAATAATTGAAATAAATATAGTATATTTGCAGACAACTTTATCAGCTATGAAAACATTATATTAAGAATACATTCTTATAAAAAATAATAACTAGACAGAGGATGTCTTTATTAAAATTTATTTTATTTTTCTAAATTCATAGATATGTTATACTGATACATAAAATTAGTCGCATATTATAATCAAAGAATACATACTATTTTAATGTTTTAATTTCTAATTTCATAAATCTGTTATAGTGATACGTAGAAAATCAGTCTAAATGTTTAGTATAATGATTTTTATAAATAGACTAGATTTGTAAACATGTTTATTACTTTATTTTTTTAGAATACAATCATATAACAATTTATAACTACACAGAGGATTATTTTATTAAACAACATACTTGATTTAAATTTATTATAATTTCTGATTTCATAGATAGTAGGACGTTTGAATCATATTTAATTATACACTGTTATATGCACAAATATATAATATAAATGAGAGGGAAATACAAGTTCAATACACGATTAAAATTTATTTTAATTTTTAATTTCATAGATATGTTATACTGATACATAAAATTAGTCGCATATTATAATCAAAGAATACATACTATTTTAATGTTTTAATTTCTAATTTCATAAATCTGTTATAGTGATACGTAGAAAATCAGTCTAAATGTATAGTATAATGATATTTATAAATAGACTATATTTGTAAACATGTTTATTACTTTATTTTAAAATTTGAATCAGTATTACCAAAGATTAAAACTATTAACCGGGTGGTACAATATTAAGCTTGATAGAATTGTCATCTTCAATTCCCTTATAAATTAATACAAACTTTGATTTATTAACAAGGTCAATATAATCCAAAGTACAAATTTTGGAAAAATTTTTTGGTAAAAAAAAACTTACGGTATTATCATTTAATAGGCTTTTACATAAATAGCCCTCCCGAACCTAGTCGTTCTTTCATCAAAAGATATAATGTCTAATTTTGTATTCTCCGCTAAACTTCTCAGAGAAATATATTGAATGTCAGTCTTGGCTGAGTTGAAGTCCTCTATAAACTTGTCCATACCTTGAAAAAAAATTCAAACAATCATATTATAGAAATAATAATAATAAGACAGAAAATTTTAATAAATAAAAAAATATAAATTACCTTGATTTACTCTGGTGTAGTTGTTTTGTCTGCACTCAGATCACCCCTCCTAGCTTGTTGGTTGGTCTCAGAAGTGATGGGTAGATCAAAGTCTAAAGCCGTGTCTTCCCAATTATGGATGGACTCTAAGTGTTTTCGATACCAGCCGCTTAAAACTTTACAATAACGTTTTGACCCACAACAGGCGTATGACTTTTTAAAGTGAGAAAAGCATTCAGAACTACAATAGTGTATCGTGCGTTCGATGCAGGACTCTTTTAGAATCTCTAATACACACGTGTAATTATTAAAACAATCAGTTGTTCCCAGCTCTACGCATCTATCTCCGTCAGAGTACTCTTCCAAAATTGATATATCACCAATAAGTGATATAAAATGATCTTTACCGCATTTACAACGCCCTCTCTTGTCCGCTCTATCGAAATAAGATCTACCTGTAAAAAGATTTTTAGATTGACGGCGACGTTTAAATGACCGAAGGTGCTTGTTTAAACTCGTGTCTTCATCTGACTCCATTTTAATAATTCTATTGGCTTAAATACACACCGTATTTATCCTATAATTTCTAGTTCTCAAGGTGAACATCATCTACTCTAATTAAGTATTCAACTTTAATCTCCCTACCATCGAGTCACGATTATAAAAATCAAGGCAGAGCGTGCACCTTTCTAATTAGATATTCAGGTCGCTTGTGAAATGTCAACCACAATTGACGGAGTGGTGTGGAAAAGTCAACCACAATTTGACGAAGGTGTGTTCAGGTAAACACATTGAGGTGGAGGACTATAAAAGGAGTGCATATTAGATAATATATGTATAATCTTCATCATGGCGTATTCATCAGTCGTAGATAGTTTTGCAGGACGCAATTATGAACATGTTTATAAGATGTCAAATTTTTTAACAGATTTAGAGACATGCGAATGCTTTGACTTTCCGCATAAGATATCGAATCCAGGCTGTTTATTAGTTATAAAAGAATATGTAGAAGAAAAATCAATGGAAATATACATAGAACAGAGCAGTTACTTTACTAATTCTATTATTTTGGAAGGACAACAGGAAAAAAAGGCAAATAATGTTACAACGCACTATCATATATGTCAAGAAAATTGTTTCGTGAGAAGAAAGGGTAATTACTGTGCACAGTTTGAGAGAACCTGCTGTCACATTGTATCGTGGGAGTTCTTTCACGCAGAGGCGGCTATGAAGAGACAAAAAAAAAGATAAGGATAAGGAAATTGAGGAGAATGTTAAAAAGTAATCAAGAACATGTATATGTATATTGTATTTTGGTTAATGATTATGTAATAAAATATACAATTTACAATGTTTGTTTGATTTACATAGTATTATGATGTACATTTTCATAATTCCTAACTATGTCCTGGCTTACAATTGTTCCACTAGAAGAGGATTTTTTTAGTAGAAGGAACAGGTTTAGGCTGATTATCAACTGTTCTATGAGGTGATTGAATAGAACCTTGTGGAGGTATTGGGGGTTTAGAATTACCCCAAGCATTAAATAAAATACCTCGATTCGAACCACAAGAACCATTACTTAAACTTGTAAAAGATCTTAATTTATCTTCATTAGGAAACATCATTTCTTTACTACTATTAATAGGCATAGCAGTTCCTGGACCAGTATTAAAGTCCCACTCGATGCTCTGAAAGGTCAACCACAGAAGACGAAGGGGGGGAAAACACATTGAGTTGGAGGCCTATAAAAAGAGAATTTAACTATACCTTGGTATCATTTCATCGCCATCTTGTCGGCTGAAAACAAATTGTCACGTAAAAAAAAACATAAAAATCTCGTATTTTTGGCAAAAGTAAGATCAATTTTACTATTATTTCTCTATATCTGTAGTGTTCAATTTATTAGCTAAACTAATATTTTATATTTTTTTCTATACTTATCTGTTTTTAATTTAAATATTTTTTTTTAAAACTAATATTTTATATTTTTCTCTATACTTATCTGTTTATAATTTAAATATTTTTTTTGTATGTTTCTCTTTTCTCAATTTATTATTATTTAAACTAACAATTAGTTTTCTTTTTTCTTTTTTTTTTAGTGTCTAACAAACAAACAATTAAAACTGGCGAATCTAGCGACAATGCTAGACCCTCTACTTCAGACATTTACAGACAGCGCGAACACATTTTTGACTATGCGGGAGGGATTACAAACACTGATGACTCATTTTCCATAATAAGAGAGACAGGACGATCGTATACTAGGTTCAACACCTTAGGCAGGGATATTTTAGTTCGTTTCAAGCCTATGATTATGAACATGAGTCCACTCCTTTATCTAAAGACATGTTTTTCAAACCTATTAGCATACTTGCTTAGAGGTACGGCGCCTTACGATTTAATTGGACTCACGATCACGAACACGGAGAATAACCTCGATAAACCGGTCGGCGTTTCGTACCGTAGATGTGATCAAATTGATGTGAATACTATTATGAATACATTAACAAAAGTTATTCAGAGTAATGCCAGATTTGGTATAGCCGATGTGTTGAGGATTAAAGTGAATCATATAAAAATGATGATGGGCAACGGTAGAGCATTAAAAAGAAGGTGCCTTCCAAACGATTATCTAAGTCATCATAAAACGAGCATAGTAGTTGTTAAATCATTGACGAATTGTTTGGCTCACGCCATAGTAATAGCGATAGCCAAAAGCACTAATGATATTAATTATAAATCATATATTCAGGGAAGGAAAATATAAAATGCTGTAGATGAGCTTCTCGCAAAAGCGCGTGTAGATTTATCCGGGGGAGGGGGGCGCGAACATCTCGATAAATTTCAACGTTATTTTGGGGACGAATATAAATTACGTGTGTATAATACCCTCTCGACGGTCAACGGATTGTGGTATGAGGGGGTCTCGTCTTCTACTAGGTACATTAATCTACTGTACGATGACGTCACACATCACTTTAACGTAATAATCAATATGGCGGCGACCATTTCCGTTCGGTATTTCTGCGACGGATGTAATACCGGTTTTAAAAGAGGTGCGAGACATTCATGTAAGAATACTTGCCCAAAATGTATATCCATACCTCCGTGTTTGTATGAAAGCGAAAAAAATGTGTATTGCAATGAATGTAACAGAATATTTAGGTCTGCCGCTTGTTTCACTAGCCATAAATCGAATAAAATTGACGGTAAGAAAACAGTTTGTGATTTAACACAGGTATGTATTACCTGTGATAAAATAAAGGGGAGAAATCACGAATGTTTTAAATCATACTGCGCAACGTGCAAACAGAACAAAGAAAACCCGCATCGTTGTTATATGCAGGTGTTGAGTCGGAAGGAGCTTGATGATAAATATCTAATGACCTTTTATGATTTCGAGACTAGACAAAATCGAGCTATAACCAATGATTGTTTTTTTCACGAACTGAATTTTCTTCACGTACAACACTATTGTGTAAAATGTGAATTTAACGATAATATGGACGAGGATTGTGACCAATGTGGGAAACGATCTCATTCCTTTTGGGATAATTTGGTAGACGCCTTCATCGACTACCTGAGACAACCGAGGCCGTTTGCAAATAAAATTGTTTGTCTTGGGCATAATGCAAAAGCCTTTGACGCTATATTTATCCT
Source organism: Timema cristinae (assembly GCA_039000515.1). Classification (NCBI taxonomy): domain Eukaryota; kingdom Metazoa; phylum Arthropoda; class Insecta; order Phasmatodea; family Timematidae; genus Timema; species Timema cristinae. Next base: position 23,950 of record JBCFYV010002235.1, read on the forward strand.
GAATAGATTTCTATCACTAAACTGCACCCCTAAAATTATCGCGGACGGAACTAAAATACTCTGCATGACAATGGACCACATACAATTTAAAGACAGCCTATGTTTCCTACCCATGCCACTGAGACAGATCCCGAAAGCGTTTGGACTAGACTGTAAAAAAGGACACTACCCCTATTTGTTTAATACAGAAAAGAATTTAAATTATATCGGTGAGATGCCCGGTCCCTAAATGTTTGGTGCTGATTATATGAAACCGGATGAGCGAAATGACTTTATGGTATGGCACACTGACAAACTGCGACAGGGGTATATATTTAATAATAAGGCAGAGCTGGAGGCCTATTGTGTGGATGACGTAAATGTATTACGCAAGGGTTGTCGTACATTTCGTCATTTATTTCTAAATATAGGTTCGACAGACGTTTTTAGAGAATCTATCACAATCTCGTCGGCGTGCAATAGATTATTTAGAAAACTGTTCTTAGCCCCCGATACGATAGCCATCCTGTCCAAGGGGGGTTACAGGTGCGGTGACAGACAGTCTATGAAAGCCATAAAATGGTTAGTCTATCTGGAGAAAACCCGACCCGATATTCGGCACGCCTTCAACGGACGTGAGATAGAAATTTTGGGTAGGAAAGTTGACGGCTACTGTGACGCGACGAGAGAGATTTTTTAGTTTGACGGTTGTTTCTTCCACGGGTGTACATGTCTTTCGAACCGTGACGCGACTATAACAGGGACGAAAGAGACTCTCACCGAGCGATACGAGTGCACTCTGTTGAGATATCGAGCATTTAGAGCCGCAGGGTACTCTGTTACAACTATGAAAGAGTGTGACTTCGACAAAATACTGACTGAAGACCCACAACTAGATCTAGAGCTAGACAATCACCCGATGATTCAAACTGCCCCACTCAATCCACGTGATGCACTGTACGGTGGACGTTGTGAATCTATGACATTACACTACAAGACAAACCCCGACGAAAAAATAGGCTATCTTGATGTCTGCAGTTTATATCCCTGGGTATGCAAATATTTTAAATTTCCTGTAGGTCACCCTATAAATATTTTTGTCGCCGACGATTGCCCCGTCGACGTGGTAGACCGAGAGGGGATAATTAAATGCACTGTTTTGCCTCCTAGAAATTTGTATCACCCCGTACTGCCCTACAAGACACAATCAAAATTAATGTTTTGTTTATGCTCCTCTTGTGCAAACGAGATGAACCAAGGGGATTGTTTACACAGCGACTCTGACAGGACTATTACAGGCACATGGATAGTGGATGAGGTTCGACTAGCGCTAGAAATGGGCTACACAATGGTTAGAGTAATCGAATTTTGGGAATATAAAATTACCCAGTTCGATCCTCAGACCAAAGAAGGGGGACTGTTTGTAGAGTATATTAACAAGTTCCTCAAGATCAAACAGGAGGCGTCTGGATACCCTGGATGGGTGAAAACAGACGCAGACAAAGACAACTACGTTAGCGAGTATTACCAAACAGAGGGAATAGTGCTGGATAAAAACGAAATGGTTAAAAATCCAGGAAAGCGCGCACTCGCCAAATTGTGTTTAAACTCTTTCTGGGGACGATTTGCATTGAACGAGAACAAAACGCAGACCACAATTGTGAACAACCCAAAAGACTTTTTCTCCCTACTCACCAGCCCGGAGACAGAGGTTCGCAACATTATTTTCCCCAATGACGAGGTTGCTTACGTCTCGTGGACATACCGTGAGGAAGCCGTCCTCCCCCTGGATACGGTCAACGTGCCTATAGCGGCGTATGTGACCACCGGTGCCCGTATGAAATTGTATTCATATCTCAGGCACTTGGGCTCTTCTTGTCTTTACTGTGACACAGACTCTATTATAAGTGTGATAAGACCGACAGACACGTACACGATACCGACCGGTGACAAGTTGGGCGACATGACAAACGAGCTGAACGCCTACTCTGAGAGCGCCTACATTACAGAGTTTGTTTCCGGTGGACCGAAAAATTATTCTTACAATGTGTTTGTCTCAGAGACGAACGAATACAGGTCCACCACCAAAGTCAGGGGTATAACACTTAACTATGAAAACACAAAGATTGTAAACTTCACAACTATTAAAGACATGATTTTGAAAGACATGGACCCCGTACACGTGACTAACCCGCAAAAAATTAAAAGAAAAAGAGGCGCCATTGTCGTCTCCCAGTTGGAGAGAAAAAATTATAATATTTTATTCACTAAACGTAGGAGATTAAATAACAACACGTCCGTACCCTACGGCTATAGTTGTTGCTAACCCCGGCCGCTGGTATAGAAAACTATCATGATCTAATATATATTGACATTGTTCTTCTCTCTCTCTCTCTGATTTCAGTGTCATCCTTATTAAAGTTCTAAAAGTTAAATAGAAACGCCATATCACCAGTTAGAGCCACCACACACTCTGCAGGTCTAGACTTGAAAAGTCCCTACAATTGCAGTATACAGCCCTCGTGCAGGCGTTTAGTTAAGATAAATATTTCTATTATATTACCGGAGGGAACGTACGGTAGAATATCTCCGCGATCTAGTCTGGCTCTTCACCACGGCATAGATGTTTTGGCCGGGGTTATAGACGAAGACTATCGTGGTAATATTTGCGTATTACTCATTAATCACGGTGACACTGTTTTCACAATTAAAAGGGGTGATAAAATTGCTCAACTAGTATGCGTGAAAATTGATTACCCTAGAGTTGAACACACTGATTCGCTATCAAACACTCAGAGGGGGGGAGGGAGGGTTTGGATCGAGTGACATCCCTATAAAAGATCGTGTCACCGGTAATTGTAATTTAGTATAATGGATCAAATCAACGCGTCCATCCTCGCGTACTCGGAGAAGCAGGATTTGTGTCTGATGTCTGCCGCGGAGTTGAATAGTTTACCCATAGAATTTATTAAAACATACGCGTGTAGAGATATAAATCTCGCTTGGAACTTACTCTCTCCCTCTACGCAGCACGAATTGAAAGATTATAAATATTGTTTGGAACATTATAATAGGGGCGTAACGCAGATTGATGGTCCGCCGTCTATAAAGAAAAAATGTCAACAATGTCTGACATCGTCGTAGACGAGCCGTGATATTTATGTACGTGACTGGTTTTTTTTACATTGGTCTCTGGACACTGACTGTTGATTGGTTGTTTTTTACTGTTAATTGGTATTTTTTTCCTTTACAGTTTTGGATCAACATCGACAAAATGACCAATGTAATTGTAGATTTTCAGGGGTTTAAAGATAAATGCAATAAGTTTATAATAAAAGAATGTAGTATAATATCTATTGGTGGAAGTGATGCACATCACTATACATTTAAGTCGCCATATTTCTTTTCAAAATTACCGCGGCATATTAAAAAAGAATGTGATTGGCTCACATATAATCATCACGGTCTGCATTGGGACGACGGTGATATGAACGCCGATCAATTTTATATAATTTTAAAAATGGTCACTCTCAACTCGACTATAATTTATGTAAAGGGGGAGGAAAATAATTTTTTTTAATGGAAATTGTGAATAAAAAACAACTTGTTATTGATATGATAGACTTGGGGTGTCCCTCCTTGAAGGATAGGGTCCATAATAATTATGATAAATGTTTCGGTCATAAATATAAAAAATTAAATTCAATTTGTAGTCTTTCGAACGTAAAATTTCTTAAAGATTGGTTTGTCGCCACCACAACTATAAATTTGAAATCGTAATTTTTATTTTTTAGTTTTATACCAACACTAGACGGGTGCAAATTGATGTCTGTGTTTGTACACCCTTTCACTATGATATTAGCGGGACCGTCTAATTGCGGTAAATCTACTTTTGTAGAAAATTTTCTGTTAAATTTAAATCAGGTGTGGAGTGTGGATAAATTTGATAGAATTCTATGGTGTTTTAGTGAGAACAATTCTATTCCCTCGCGATTATCTAGTCACGTCACACTACACAAAGGTGTACCGGACAATTTCAATTTTAAGGCCGGCGGACCTCAACTCATCGTGCTGGATGATTTAATGAACGAGGTTTATTCTAACAAAGTGTGTGAACTTTTTACCAAGGGGAGTCATCATAGAAACCTATCGGTTATTCTGATCACACAAAATCTTTTCCATCAAAGGAATAAGTCTCGTGACATCTCGCTTAACACTAAATACATTGTTGTGTTTAAAAACCCGCGTGATCAAACACAGATAAACTATCTAGCTAGACAAGTTTATCCTGATAATCCGTCCGAAATACAAAGAATCTATAGGAAAGCAACCGAATCCGCTCACGGGTATTTACTCTTTGATCTGAGTCAGAACGCGGACGAACGCCTGCGCTTCAAAACGGACATATTTGACACTATTTACAAAGTGTTTGTCCCCGCTAGACTACTAGATGAAACTAGTCAAGAAAAATAGACACGTACTGTCTGTGTTGAAAACGGCCAGTCCTAAATTGCGCAAAGGTATTCTTAAAGTCGTCGACCCGGATGTTATAACAACACTCGGCGAATGTGCTCTAAACACATTAAACAATAATATTAAAATTAGTAAAAGAGATAAAGAAAATTAATAAAGTATAAAAATTGTATGCGTAAATTGGCTAGCAGCGGTGTTTCGTTGAAGAGAAAAAGAACTATCGCCGTTCAATCGGGCGGCTTCTTGAGCATCATACTACCCGCTATTCTTTCAGCTCTCGTAGGCGCATTGGTTAAATAATAATATGTCACAACTTAAACAGATGCTTCTAGTTCCGCCAGAACTATTTCACAATAAACGCGATGACAATGCCGCCTCCGATTTTGTACAGATGAAAAAAATTCTGAAATCTAGGAAAAAAGTCGACGATTATCAAAGATTGGCTAGTTTTAGAAAACATCAACAGCGTTATTTAACAGACAGGGAGAGAGCGAAACAACCAATTGAAATACCCATCGTGGGCCCCACAGTATTAAAACGTAGACCGGTTGACCTTACACGACGAAAAGTAAAAAGAAAACGACCTAGGAGACAGCCGGCGGTTCCACCTCGATTCCTTTCAGACGAGGCCACATTTCAAAGCAGTCCTATTAGTGTTGTAGACTCGCCAGAGAAGGAGGGGGGGTGGGTGGAAGGGGAGTCATATTTTGTGCCTAGATCAGAATCTGATGAAATTGAAACAGGATCCTCCCGCCTGTTCGTCAGCATAGCGGGAAAATATTTATCACCTTACGTCCACCGGAGAGTGTCTACTGACCCTATATTTGGAATTAGAAAAGAGGGGGATACTTTTAAAATTGGCAATTCGAGTTTTACCGTAGACGATAACGATATATACCTGGGTAACACACACTATAAAGGCACGCAAGGACTTTGGGAGTTGTTGACCAAAAGAAACGTAAATAAAGATATAATTACAGAGAGTGATTTAAAAAAATATAAAGACATACTAATTGCCACGAGCGCTCATCGACAAAACTTTGATCCCGACGCGAAAATAACGTCCAGCAGAGGTTTGAAATATAAAACAATCATTTCTAAACTGTTTCCCGCCAGACCGCGTTGGAACACACTAAGATGAGCGCCACGTTAAAAAAATTATATTACAATCTCCCACGACCTTCGTCCTTCTCGACAGCCAGCAATCTTAAAAGGTATAGTCGGTTGAATAAAATAAAAGTAGACGAATGGTTGACCAAGCAGGACGCGTACACTCTTCACCGTGGTTTAAGAAAAAGGTTCCCACGTAACCCGTACAGAGTGTCCAATATCGACGATGTGTGGGAGATTGATCTAGTAGATATTAGAGCTTTAAATAAGGACAACCGGGGCATCAACTATATTCTAAACATTATTGATGTATTTTCAAAGTACGCGAGGTCTATACCGCTTAAAATAAAATCGGGCGCAGACATCACCGTGGCTATAAAACAGATTTTTAAGAAAGGACGACGCCCCCTTTCGATTCAGTCGGACAAGGGTAGGGAATTTTTAAATTCTAAATTTAGAACATTTTTGAAACAAGCGGGCGTTCATTTTTATCATTTGGATAATCCGGGCATAAAGGGGGCCGTCGTGGAGCGTTTCAATCGCACACTGAAAACTAAAATGTGGAAATATTTCACCGCATTCAACACTCACAACTACGTCGATGTGTTGGGCAAGCTAGTTCAAAATTATAACGCTAGTGTTCATTCGATTATAGGAATGGCTCCGGCTTCGGTCAAGCCAATTCACGTAATTAAAATATTATTGCGCCTGCAAAAGCGGTGGGCTAAAATTAAAGTAGGGAAAATTTTGTTCAAGGCGTGCGATCATGTGCGCATAAGTAAAGAAAAAATGATTTTTGACAAAGGATACGAGGCTAATTTTAAACGAGAAATATTTAGCATAGTTAAAGTAATTCCTAGACTTCCCCAACCGGTCTATTCGTTACAGGATCTCCGCGGGCGGCCTATTGAGGGACATTTTTATAACTACGAACTAGTTCGCGTGCGTCGTCCAACGATTTTTCAAATAGATAAAATAGTACAGAGTAAGCGAATTAAGGGCATTCAACATCATCTAGTCAAGTGGAAAGGATACGACAGTTATTTCAACAGCTGGGTGCCTGCGTCTAACATTACACAAATATGAGTCAGTTTTATGTAGCACTGCCGACGGACTCGAGCGCTGAATATTACGAGAATAATACACTCTCTTACTATACTACAAAACTGGCACAGTCCATACGGCTAGAACACGACCGGTGGGAGGTGGGACTAGCTGAATTATCCTATCCCGTGGGTTTTGAAACTCTCGAAGATAACATTTTATTAAAAGATAAAGAATTGACGGCAAATGTCGTGGTGACCCAAGTGGGCCGTGTTTCGTTTCCTCAACAAGATTTCACCTCCTTTAAGGAGCTTTATAATAAAATTAAGAGCTCTATAAGTGAAAAGGAGATCTAAAGGTTTTAATATCCGAATTTCAATGGTACATTCTTCGCGATCAAACAATGTTGACTGAGATTAAAAAACAAAAGGGTGCATGGACCGCCGACAAGTCACCCATAACTAAACGATTCAAAAACACAATTTCATTTACGGTGGCGAAAAAAAAATTTAAATAGAATTTCCTGTTCGTCTCTATGTGGGCATCGGAGACTTAATTACAACCATTCGAAACAGACTACCCAACATAGAGTCACTTAATGCGGTTAATATACATATGAGGGATTTAATGAGCGAGGATATTAAGGGGGTCTTTTTGCGACCTAATCGTAAACTGCCCGGCTCTGTTTCAATCGAAACGGAACCCGTCTTTGTGTACACAGACATTATAGGACCACAGTTACTAGGCGATTCGTATGTAAGATGGATTAGAATCATACAGTTCCCCTCCGCCACCGCACATCACGTGTTCTTTCCTATATTCTATTTTCCCGTCGAGAAATGTAATTTTGACTCTATAAGTATAGGCTTATACACAAAGTTTGGCGAACGAGTGAATTTTCAATCGGGTCCCGTGCCCACCGTAGCGGTTTTACATTTTAGAGAGAAAACTAGATAAATAGATACGGGGTATAGTAATTTGACTTAGTCTTAAGAATGGAGGGAGAGAGAGAAAACATCGGTCCCGTCTATCACGCCAGTTATAAAATGCAACGGGGACGTGGTCTCGGCGCGTTTTTGGGCGGATTATTTCGATTTGTCAAACCGTTGTTTATGAGGGGGGCGAAAGCGGTGGGAAAACAAGCGTTACAAACAGGTTCGCATATTTTGGCCGACATAGCGACACGTGAACCCGGTCAAAAAGTCGGTGATATAGTTAAAAAGCGCGTCACTCAGGCGGTCGAGGGACGTGGCTTAAAAAGGGTAAAAAAACGTAAACGACTACATTCGAAGGTGGGCGCCAGACCAAGAGGGAACAAGAGAGCTAAAAAAGATATTTTCGATTAATTATGGAGTGTTCAAAAACAGAACTCGATCTTTTCGACGAAAAATGGATTCAAACGGTAATTAAAAATAATAAAGTGGCCGAATACAAACCCATCACTTCCGTGGACAATGACGCTCAGTTGGAGTTTTTTTGCCCCGGGGACGGCGAGTATTTTCGGGACCTCTCTTCGATTAAATTATATCTTCGTATTCAACTGGTGAGGGGGGACGGGACACCGGTCGCAGCCGACAATAAAATCGGATGCGTCAACAACTTGTTAAATTCTTTATTCAGTCAAATCAATATCTCTCTCAACGAAACACCTATTACAACCTCGACAGACAACTATGCCTACAGGGCTTATTTAGAGACTTTAACTAATTACGGTAGAGACGCCTCCGACACCCACCTAGTGAATGGTATGTGGTTTTTTGATACCCCTGCCGCTAACGGTGAACTCGCTGCATCCACAGAGAACAAAGGCTTCGCCACAACATTAGACTTGTTAAAACATCCGGTCGACTTGGTGGGACGTTTACACGCCGACATTTTTAATATTTCACATTTGCTATTGAAAAATGTATCGTTGCGCGTTAAATTAATTCGCAACAAAAGAGAGTTTTATCTGCTCACAGACGCGGACAATTTAAACACCGACGTACGGTTGCGAATTTTAGACGCCACCCTCTTTGTGAAACACGTGGAAGTGTCGCCGACTATTTCACTCGCTATAGAAAAGACACTGTTACGAAAGCCGGCCCAATACCACCTCAATCGAGTGGACGTCAAGTCTGTGACCGTATCCAAAGGATCCAAGTCTGTGAGTTTAAACAATGTTATTCAAGGGGTGATCCCTAAAATTGTTTTATTCACAATGGTGTCAAACGATGCGTTTGTAGGCAGTTTGAACACGAATCCGTTTCAACTGATTCACAGAAACCTCGATCGTTTCGTCCTGTATGTAAATGGAATCCAAAAACATTTGCCCATTTTGATAAATTTTGACAACGTCGGCACATCCACCCTCGCCTATGATACATTGTTTTCGGGATTGGGCATACACCATCAAAATAACGGCCATTTAATCACGCGAGACATGTTCAATAAAGGTTACTTTATGTTGGCCTTCGACTTGACTCCCGACAGTGCAGGACAGGACTCGCACACCCGCCTTCAGACAGAGGGGAATGTGAGATTTGAGTTACAGTTCAAGACAGACCTTGACACCGCCATAACCTGTTTGTTTTACTCTGAGTACGAGGGGACGGTGTCGATAGATTCTAATAGGGAGGTGAAAATTAATTATTAACACCATGAATTCTCATCAAATAGACACACTGCTGCGGGGAAAAATTTCAATCTATAAAGGGACATTTCCTTCGGACAAATTACCTCAAAATTTCACTCGTCCCGCCTTATTTGTGGTCAATTTAGACCCTCACACTAAACCCGGCTCCCATTGGGTGGTTCTATATTTTTCCAAATTTGGGGAGTATTTTGATACATATGGCAGACGACCGAGCTTAGTGATGACTAGACTCTTGAATAAACACTCGACACGATGGAGGTACAACCGCAAACGACTCCAAGGCATAGCCTCCGGTGTGTGCGAGCACTATTGCTGTCTGTTTGCCGTTGCCAAGGACAACGGCTGGAGCCTGAGGAGATTCACAGACCTGTTCTCAACCGGCAACTTGTGCAAGAACGACCGACTGGCCGTCACGCTGTTCAAACGTCGCTTTGGCCGCTCTCCAAGATGTACTAGCAGGGGTGCCCAGACGTGTGTTCCAGCATTAGATATAAAAGTTATACTAGAGTTTTATTTAATCATTTGTATTCAATTATCTGACAGATGAACATCATGTCGGCCATCTTTGATTTTTCATTTATCGTAAACTCTAAAAAGGAGTGGGTGATCACCGAGCTAGCCATAGTTTTCATCGACGAGAAACAATCGTCGTGCTATCAATTCAATAAAACCACCGGCTTTCGCTACTCCAAATTGGATGCAATTCTAAAACAAAATTTAGATAAAGCCTTCGTGCTTTACGCATATAATAAACAAAAAGGGAATTTCTTGTCCCGTCTCACCGGGCGGACATTCATCCCACTACGTGAGGACTATAAATGTCCCTTTGTTGATTTGATCAACTCTAATTGTTGGGGGTGTACCGCCCCTTGTCACGACATCACCCCGTGCGCGTTAAAAAATGCAAATGCTTTGGCACGATTCGTCAGATTTAATAGCGCCGAGAAATTGTATAAATTTTGTCCAATCACCGACGATGACGACGACCACGATACTAGCTTTAATTGTGACGACTGTTGATTACAGGTCATCAGTCTAGACGCAGACAGCGATGAAGACGTGCAGCTGTAATATGGTGCAGGATGAATTACCGTCGTTGCTAACCAAGACTTTCTACCTAAACGACAAACAGAACAAACACGTGGCGGTGGGCCTCTTCCCTGACCGCAACTTTTACGCTCACGTGATGTTTTCATCGAGTTCTAATCGTCTAATACTCACCGTCCCCCAATGGAACTTTCTCGTCAAAGAAATGCCGTTTTGGTCCGAGTGTGTGCAGACGTGTGTAAACTTCGAGTCCGGCATGGACGATTATATCATTGTGGTGAAAAAACTTTTCGGCGTGTGGAAATTGTGTCTGAGTAATAAAAAAAACAACACTCAGATCTACCTGTCTACGGATGAAATAAAAACTCTGTACAATCTTGAAAAATATATCACACGCCATGTAAAATATCTAAATCACCCTAATTTATCGATGTTCATAGACAATACGCTCGCCTCCAAATCGTTTGTAGACCCGCCCGATCCTATCCCATATTTTGACTATCTGTCATTGTATGACGATCTTTGTATTTTTATGGATAACAATAATAAATTGTGAAATATGTATACTTTTTTATTATAATTAAATGTTGAAAAACTTGTACTTATATTTCATTTCTAGTAATATTTCCCTCTCATTTAAAATTATATATTTGTAGTAAAAGCCATATAACATTAAAATACCGGTTTTTCTCTTTATAGAGTATACCCAAAATAAAACATGACGATGGTTTATGTTCTCAAAAAATAATAATTCAATAAATTTGAAAATGTCATAATCCTGTGACGTCAATGTCTAAAATAAAGGTTTTCTCCTTTATAGAGTTTATCCAAATAAAAAAACATGGCAAGTAGTGATGGTTAATAATAATTCAATAAATTTGAAAATGTCATAATCCTGTGACATCAATGTCTAAAATACAGGTTTTCCAAATAAAAAACATGGCAAGTAGTGATGGTTAATGCTCACACAAAATAATAATTCATTAAATTTGAAGACGTCTTAATCCTGTGACGTCAATGTGACGTCAATTGAAACCTCACTAGCATACCAATATTTTAGTTAGACCTTAGCCTCATACGGCATTATTACAGTTGATGGCTCAACGCGGGTCTATACCCGACATACGTCATTGAAAACGTCAATCTAAACACGACATACGTCATTGAAACGTCAATTACATACTCTCATACGTCAAATTATGAATAATTATCGATGGGACAAAGTCGCCCACTAACTACTACTGTATTTAAAAGGCCATTTTTGTCCATTTTAGAATAGCTTCACAGATAAGCGCTGTGCACAAATCTTTACTCTCTCATAATAGAGACATATTGCAGTTATTAACAAGATACTTTTGCTTTGTCCACCATCGTCACCGCGGAAAATGCCCAGTAATCATTCAAATACGAATGCACTGCACACATTTCTGGCATATCTTGCTATTTTATTTTCCCCTTTACTCCCAAACCTCGCGCGAGCCGGGAGCTGAGTTGGGTCTGCTATGACGATCGCGAACACGGCGTGATGCGGTAGTAAGTAACCTGCATTTTATCGATAGTAATAGTGTTGTAATGTGATGTATTATAGTGTTGTAATGTGATGTATGATAGTACTGTAATATGAAACATGATAGTGTTGTAATGTAATGTATGATAGTGTTGTAAAGTGATGTATGATAGTATTGTAATGTGATGTATGATAGTACTGTAATGTGACGTATGATAGTGTTGTAATGTGATGTATGATAGTGTTGTAATGTGATGTATGATATTGTTGTAAAGTGATGTATAATAGCACTTTAATGTGATGTATGATAGTGTTGTAATGTGATGTATGATAGTGTTGTAATGTGATGTATGATAGTGTTGTAATGTGATGTATGATAGTACTGTAATGTGATGTATGATAGTGTTGTAAAGTGATGTATGATAGTGTTGTAATGTGATGTATGATAGTACTGTAATGTGATGTATCATAGTGTTGTAATTTGATGTATGATAGTGTTGTAATGTGATGTATGATGGCACTTTAATGTGATGTATGATATTGTTTAAAGTGATGTATGATAGTGTTGTAATGTGATGTATGATAGTGTTGTAATGTAATGTATGATAGTGTTGTAATGTAATGTATGATAGTTTTGTAATGTGATGTATGATAGTGTTTTAATGTGATGTATGATAGTACTGTAATGTGATGTATGATATTGGTGTAATTTGATGTATGATAGTGTTGTAATGTGATGTATGATAGTGTTGTAATGTGATGTATGATGCCACTTTAATGTGATGTATGATATTGTTGTAATGTGAAGCATGATAGTGTTATAATGTGATGTATGATAGTGTTGTAATGTGATGTATGATAGTGTTGTAATGTGATGTATGCTAGTACTGTAATGTGACGTATGATAGTGTTGTAATGTGATGTATGATAGTGTTGTAATGTGATGTATGATAGTACTCTAATGTGACGTATGATAGTGTTGTAATGTGATGTATGATAGTACTGTAATGTGATGTATGATAGTGTTGTAATGTGATGTATGATAGCGTTGTAATGTAATGTATGATAGTGTTGTAATGTGATGTATGATAGTGTTGTAATGTGATGTATGATAGCACTTTAATGTGATGTATGATATTGTTGTAATGTGATGTATGATATTGTTGTAATGTGATGTATGATAGCGTTGTATGATAGCGTTGTAATGTGATGCATGATAGTGTTGTAATGTGATGTATGATAATGTTGTAATGTGATGTATGATAGCGCTGGATCTCAGAGGTAATTAAGATTGTTTGAACTTTGGCTAATTCAATATTCAAATGAAGAAACTGATTTTTTAGAAAATTATTGTTAACTTCTTCATAATCCCACCTCATTTAAAGGTAATTAATAATCCTGCCTCATTTAAAGGTAATTCGTTTAAAGGTAATTAAAATTGTTTGAACTGTGGTTAAAAGGTATTTAATGGGCTTTGTGTTTTTTAAGGTAATTAATGATCGAACTTTGTTTTAAGGAAGATTGTTTGAACTTTGCCTAATTCAATATTCAAATGAAGTAACTGATTTTTTAGAAAAAAATTGTTAACTTCTTCATAATCCTACCTCATTTAAAGGTAATTAATAATCCAGCCTCATTTAAAGGTAATTAATCTTGTTTGAACTTTCTCAATCTCTGCTAGGACTGACCATCAGGGTTTGAGAGAGAGAGAGAGAGAGAGAGAGAGAGTGAGAATATACTTGTCATATCCCAGGGTTCGAGGTCCATAAGCTACCCTCCCAAACCCTACTACATCACGACGATGAAAGAGAGAGAGAGAAAAAACACCCAGGCCGTGCGAGAGACAACCCTTCTCATCCCTGTCCCCGTATAACTCACCCCTCTCAGTCAGCCCCCCCCACACCTCACATCTAAACCCTCCATCACATCTCCCAGCCATCCCCCCAACTCACGCAGCATCCGCTAATGTGTCCTCGTATCTGCACCAAAAAAAACAGAGCTGCTCCACACCCCCTCACCCCTCTACCTCTCATCTCTCATGTGTCCCCGTATCTGCACCATGTTTAACGAAGGTATAAGAAAAAAACCAGGTGCTCCACTCCCTCACGACATCGAGTGCTCCAACCCTTCTCATCCCCCTCCCACCCGATTATGCAAATGAGTCACAGAATACCGAACCAAAAAAATAAAACTCCCCTCACTCATCTCAGTCATCCCCTCCCCACCTCCCCACCTCCCTCATGTTGCAGAAAGCCGCACCAAAAAAATATAAGTCCCCCCTCCACCCCTCACCCAGGTGCGCCATCCCCCATCCTCCACACCTCACATCACCATATCTATCACAACATCTCAGAAATGGTAATGTGTCCTCGTATGCCGCATTCTCCCTTACTCTGGTGCCTCGTTATTTGGCAAGTATCTACACGTATTTGCAAATACCCATATGTGACTGCCCCACACCACGGTCATTGCTCATATTTGTCAATGCTGGCCAATGTTTGTTAAGTAGTGTGGGACCGGATTAGGAGAGAGAGCTTCCTGCCTCAGATTGACTCACTCAAAAGTTCTACAAGGTGCCTCCATTTTGGCGACACCCGGGAAACGTCCTTCTCGTTTGGATTGTCATTTATCGGGCTGGTCAGCGGTCTGGATGTTTGAATACCTGTAAAATATTTTGTTTTTGGATGGGGAAGGTTCGAAATGTTTTGTTTACAATTCGGCCAATATTCCGGTTGCGAATTATTCAATATTATAGCCTTTAAATTAGTAACACTAGAGAATGGTTGGCTGCATCCATCGATAACTTATGCTTGGCGTTTGCTCTGCTCATCAAGTTGGCGCGTTTTATTGAATACCAGGTTGAGATTATCAGCGGTAGGTTCCTACTTGGACGGGAAAGGAGGCTCCCTGCCCCTATCAGTGGGATATTCCTCATTTGGTAATCCTCGCAGCGTGCCTCCTTGTGGTAGCTGCTCCTACTCGGATGGAATAGAGGCTTCCTGCCCCTGTCTGTGGATATTCCTAATCTGGTAATATCCGCAAGTTGCCTCCTAGATGTCCCCGTTAGGCAATTTAGTCTTAAAGCCCTTTTAGGGTGATTCCTAAGTCTAGACGCCTGCCCTCCTCCAAGGGGTTAACGCCCCCACGTGAGCGTCCAGCACTCATGGCAGGAGGAGCCTACTCTTCCTGCTGATGGAAGCTGGCCAGGCTGGAGGGTATTTCCTTGCTCTCTAGGGTCGACAGGAATTGACGGTAGGCACGGGGTCAATAGTCCCTAAATTGTCCGCTGCATGCCCATGTGGCTAGGCTGCACAGCAACGATTGGTTGGACGAAAACAAAGACGTGGTTAAAAGTTTTAATGAAAGTATTACTAAATTATTGATTTATAAATGTAGCTTGTATTAATCACACTTGTGATGGTATAAAATGCCAGGCTTTCACCGTGGTTTGGATCCCACGTTAAACTGTAGGTCCTCCATTTCATCTCACAATCACCCTACCATTACACATTAGCATAAGTGCGTATAACCCGAACGGGTAGTAAGACGCGGTGCTAATAATAATAATAATAATAATAATAATAATAATAATAATAATAATAATAATAATAATTCCCACTACTAGCGACCAAGTGCAGTCCCTCATATGGCCACCATTATATTAGGCTAAGTTAAATAATGAAACTTATTACCTTTAAAAGCTTAAACATTTCTTCTGTTGAACCGTTGGCCCCTCTCAACTCAAAAAGCCACGAGCCACCACTGAGCTTATGGTCATGTAAAATAATAGCTAAAACTCCAATATTATTTATGTTATAAGACCAACTCTTCAGATTTTAATTTCAAAAACAAAGAGTATATAAAAATTACATTTTTTTAATTTTTTAAATTAATAATATTCAACTCATTACCCTGTGCAGCTATTTATTCTATTTAAATCAATAAATAAGTATATTCAACGACAACCTGAGTCCTTATAAGTATGTTTGGGAAATAGGAGCGCATTAGAAGTCATTATTAAAACTAGACAATTAAATTAATAATAATTTTTTTTTTTTTTGTAAAAAATATATTCAAAAACACAACCTAAATATAAACATACACACACAAAACAATGATATTTTATTGTAGTATACATCAGCTTTACAACATACTCATTATAAATATATTCATTTCCAGTTATTTAGGACGTTTGTGTAGATTTTTCCCTCCATCATTTACCCCTGTGAAAAAAAAATTACTGTAAACATAAAATACAGGACATGTTTTTAGTAATTTTATTTTGTATCACGATATGGGAAAGCGTCATCCTCAAAGCGGCTCAGCTTTAGACGGAATAACTTCTTATCTAGATGTAGCAATACTATAATTTATAGAAACAAATTTTAATTGAATAATTGTAATTTCACTCAAAGTGTCATAGAATTATATTCACCCCTATCAGGATTCATCTTTCAAAATAAACCATGTCTTTGCAATACTCTAAAAAAAACACTGTATTACTCCTTTTAAATTTTCATTTTAAAGACCGAGTGAAGATAAAAAAACATTAATTGAAATAATACCTACTAGAATAAACAAATCAACAGAAAGTGCTAGCTATATATTTTTGAAGGAATATAATTTTACTCTAATTTATTTAAAATTTAAAATTGACATTTTCTATTCCATAATATTAAGGCTGCGTTCATGTTACTGATAAAATATTGCGGTAGGGAGGTGCAGCCAAGATACCGGAGATGTCTTTACGGTAACAGTATTGTTTTCCCCTCAATTCTTTTTAATCCTCATTTGACATTTTATATTCAACATACCTTGATATAATTATCGAGCATTTCTGTTTTTTAATTGGATTTTCATTTCACATGTTATATATGGCTTCGGTTCATCAACACCGCAATGAGATATAAATTTCTGACATCCCGTATACAAATTATAATTTGCCTTTTCATTGCAAGAAAGGAAGTTAATACTACTATATTAAACAGTATATAGTGATTCAGAATATATAAATAAACATTTTCTTTTTATATTCTTTTTAAATCACACCAAATTACAGCTAGCTCGTCGGGAAGTACGAAAAATCTTCTTGAAATATTTAATAGACTACATACATACAATTTTGAATGTATTATTATTTCCAGAAAATCATTAGG